>VZRI01004996.1:393531-422887 GCA_013397515.1 Upupa epops | reverse complement strand
CCCTAATGATTCTATGAAGTCATTTTCTCACCTGCAAGACTAGAGGGGCTGGAGGCAAGCAGCCTTTTTCCATGCCTTCCCTGGCAGTCCTATCTCTCCAGCAGACTGGAGTAGAGGCATGGAGAAGTCAGAGAGAATTGTAGCATTCAGAAGAAGGAGTCTGATACTACAAAGGAAAGAGATGTCTTCATCGACATGTCATACTGCAGCCCTCACACCTGGGAGTGAAGTCCCCAAGTACAAACCCTGTGGTGACATCACATGGAGTGGACATGGAGGAGAGCATGAGCTGCCACCAAGCAGTCCTAAGGATGCCAAATGCACCTGACACTGTGTGGGCTTTGTATCAAGGTATCAACAGGATGGCCATCCAAGAGGACCTGGGCAGATGGCCAAGCACAGCAGAGACAGGACCATGCTTAGGGAATCAGTGAGAAAAAAGGGCTTCACTGGGTCACTAAGAGAGGATGAAGCTGCAACAGTCTATAATAGGATGTGTCTGGCACATCAAGATATACCCTCTGTGCAAGAAAACAATCTCTTGGAAGAGACTGACACCAGAAACCTCTACCCTCAAACACACACACCAGATGAACTGGAAGCTTCTTCCCAAGTGAAAGCATCATGCCTTGTGATTAGCTCACAATGTCTGAGTGTGCAGACATACTCACTGGCTACACAGGGAGCTGGAGCTGCCTTTGGAGCAGCTCTGTTTAATACTCTTAATTATGCCTCTTGTTGATGCCAGCTCCGGATGAGCTGGCACCCCTAAAAGATCAAGAAAAAGAGGAATAAAACACTGTTACAAATCTGCAGTGCCTGGGGACATGGTGTGGCAAGGCTCAGCCCCCTTTGCTTTCTCTCAGGGAAGCCCCATAGCTGATGCTCATAACTGGACCCCATAGCTAGAGGCTACTGCTAGCTAGTGTTCAGTGGCGACTGGCTGCACAATTGCTGTAGGAAAACCTACAGATACAGTAGGGTTTTTTTTCAGCAGAGGGAAGAGATATTTGTGTACTTGCTGGGTGATGAATTACAGAAAAAAAATAACAAACCAATAGCACAATGGCGTGTGGGTGGAGAAAGGAAGGAGGGTAAGGGAGCACAGAAACTAATGCAGTAATGAACCTCCGCATTAGAGAGTTTGGAGGTGAGGTAGGTGTATAAGTATGTTGCCTGAGACCTTGAGGCATCAAATGACTTTGCACAGAGAGGTTACCGCTTCTACCCCTGCACTGAGAATGCACAGTACAGGTCTTTCTGCCTGCAGAGATCTTATTGCAGTAGCCCGGCAATAAATGCAGAGGTCAAACACATTTTAGGTAGTAAGTGGGTACAGCGAGATAAAGTGGCACAAGTTATCAGCCTCACATAACCTGCTTTGAGGTTCTCATGTATTGCATTCAAGGCGCATTAATCCCAGGCTGTGGCCTTTTTTCAGCCTGTGATCTGTCTCTTGTGCAAGATCTTTGATCAAAGTGAGACAGCAGCCACACTGTGGAAAAGCAGCTAATTGTGGAGCATTTCAAAAGGATGAAAACATCTCCTTTCTCTGTCAACTAGAAGAGGTGATCAGAAAGCTCCAACAAGGATGCTAATGCTGTGAAGCATCTGGTTGGACAAGGTTGTCAAAGCACCACAGAGTGAGGGGCAGGATTCAGGCTGGCTGTCAGTAGAATTGAGCACAGACTGCTGGGGTGGCTCAGGTACAGTACAAGCTCAAGTCAACAATACCTTAACACTTCATCTTCCTGCTTTGAAAAATGGACTAGAGCCAGTCACACTCACATACAAAGCCCTGCAAGCTTCTCCAAATCAGCACTGGATGAACAGAGAAATCAAAATCCCACTCTAGGACATGGACTTTGCAGCTTCTCTTGATGAACACTTCCAAAGAAACAGTTCTGTGATCACATCTGTCTTTTTATCAGTGGCAGCAGGACCAAGGACTAATGAGTTATTGAACACTGAAACAGTATTTAGCAAGCATGGAAAACCCCAGGAACAACTCTATAAAGGGCCACTGTGGGGTGTCTTCTCAACACATTAGACCATCTTGCTGATTCTGCAAGATCCTCACACATGGATAAAATCTTCAGGGGAATCTGCATACCTCAAAGCTCAGTGTTCAGCTGTTCTGTATCTCTTGCTGAACTGGGACCTCTGAGTTAGGAAGACGCACCTTCATTTCTAGCCACAGAGACAGATGTGAATATTTTGCTTTTCACAGCCACATATAGCTGCAATTCCTGATATTTCCCCTGGCAGAGAAGAACTTCATCCTATCTTTGCCTGCCCCAGGCTATGCATCAAAGCATCAGAAATTCTTATCAGACAATCAGGTAGCATTGTGGTGTAAGCTTGGGTGGGGAGTGAGAAAACACTGGGTTAAATATGTTAGATGAATGAGTAGAAACAATATGGGAATGGATGGACAGACTGTGGATGAGTGCAGCTAATGTACAAGAATGGAGGGGTGCCAAGAGGTGCATGCCAATGGTCAGACTGCAAAAGAATAAATTAAGAAGAGATGGATCTATTGGTGTGTAGACAGGGCTGATTCTGCAGTCCCATCGTTTCAACCCAGTGTAAATCCCATTTACCATTGTGTTATCGCCTCCTCTGTGCCTTGGTCATTTGATGCTGAGCTGACTCATCCAAAATTATTTGAGAGTGCAGATTATCTCTTGAAGTGTCCAGAATGGTTCTAGAAGACTGTGATGTAGCCTAGTCTTTCCTGGCTGTTGCCAAATCACAGCCTTAGAAGGCTGGGCATGTAAGCATAGTGCTAGGCGCTCAGTGTGAAAAGCAGGTGCTACGTGAACGCTTAAGGAAGCAGGTTTTTGGGAGTAGGAGGCCATAGAGTGCTCTTCCCAGCACTTCCTCTGTGAGCAAGCTTTCTTTGCTGGTGGCCCCAGGCATCAAACATCTCAGCTGCTAAGTAATGAGTGGAGTACAGCTCCTGTGAGCTCCTCCAAATGACTACTGTGATCTTATTTCCACTCAGGCTCTTTTGATGTCTCCCAAACACTCATCTTCACAGGAAAAACTCCAAAAAACCTACATTTATGCTTCAGCATGAAGTGAGGGTCACTGGTCTGGTTTGACCACAGTACTGGATGCACTCCAGGTTGCAGAAACAAAATCACCACGCTGCAAGAAACAAACCTGCAAAGTTTGGGTGCCAATGGTCCCTGTTACCTCAGAAAGCTGCTATGGGCGCATTGGTGACACTCTGTAGGTGAGACAAGAGGCTGCTTGCATCTCAAAGCTCATCAGCTCTCTCACTGCTACTAAAACAGCAGTATCACTAACAGCAGAGCATAAGCTTGGCTTAAGAAGAATATCACAGATTTTGTAAGATTAATAGAAATAGACACATGGAGTTAGGAACTGCACCTGATCCCATTTCAAGCTTTGTTCAGTGGCCATAATAGTTGTTTGCCACTGTTTTGAACAACCACAATGTGACTCCAGAAGCTTGGCTTTGCTTGGAGCCAGGTACCAAAATGGAACCGACAAGTTCCATGCTGGTGATGCATAGGTGTTGATACCTTCCTGTCCTTCCGCAGCCAGCAGTTCTGACCAAGAAGGGATAACTGATAGACATCACAAATCTTTGTTTCCAAGGGTTTTCAGTACTGGCTTTGGCATAAGAAAACCTCGAGTTCAAACAGCACTAGCAAAGCAAGGTAGCGATTAGCAACCACCTGAATTAACATCACAAGGCTTGTAATATTTGTTGGTGACTGTTGGCTTTTCACCAACTCCAGGTGATTCTATGAAAATGGTATGTCTCATTTCAAAGATGGTTTGGAAACAGGGTCTTAGTGCACTTGTGATAGAAAGTCAACAGTACTAAGGCAAAAGTCTAGTGTAGCCAGGTATAAATCTCATGTTTGGAAGCCAGCCTCACTGCTTTTCAGCTTGCATTCTGTATATATGGTGGAATGGTGAATTAAACCATTCTAGAGACACTGTCCCTATACAGAGACACATGTATCACCTTTTCCTATCAGAAGAAATTTCCTACTGTATGGCAATGCACAGTAAAACACTGAAACACACAAACAATACTAAAAAAGGTAAATAAAATAAATTAAAAACCAATATGCAAAGTCATGACAGCACCTTGAACAAAAAGAGGTGAGAACTCAAGTCACACAGTCCCAGGTTTCCTCACATCAGGAGAGTTCCATGTGATTCATATTGGCTGCTAAGGGGTTGCTAAGTAGCAAGGACACTACACAACCACTTAGGGATCCAGACAAACAAAAATACTTCTTTTTTTTTAACATAGAAAAAAACAAGTCAAACCCCATTGCCCTAAAGCAAAACACCAGAATGACTGCACTTACCACCTGGTAAAGGGTTAAAGAGCAGAAAGAGAGGTTCCAGAAGCAGAAGGAAATAAAAAAACAAAAAGGAGGAGAAGGAGAAGAATAAATTAATGTTACACGTGAGGAAAAATAAAGAGAAGATTTTTCAAAGAAAAGTTCTGGCATTTCTACACCTGCTGAAAAGAAAGCTANTGTCTTTCCAACTACATATTTTGGATTACTTTAAATTAAAAACAAATAAAATAATATTGGTTTGGATCAAAGCTGCATATCTTGCCTTCTGCCATAGCAGTGTTTTTGCACTTGCAGGAAATGCTTTAATGAAAATATTTCCTTGGCACCAGCCATTTCTGCTGAAGCACGAATGCTGTCCCCAGAAGCTGTCCCCACCTCTATCCACTTTGCCCAGACATGTTACTGGCAGGCATGTGGGTAGGAATGGACCCAGTGGTTAGCCTAATGTTCATCTTAGGATGGGTGTTCCCCATAGAATGAGGCCATGGCAGCAGTAGCTAGCTTGATGCAGGCCACAGTGCACATCTGGAAAGGATACTCTTGCAGAGACCAGTAATTCACTGACTGCTGTGTTCAAACATTGGCACTGTCAGGAAGGCAGTGCCTGTGCTACCCGGATGGGAAGAGTCTCCCAAGTGGACTGTCAGGATGGTGGACTCCCGAAGAAGTCTTTCAAGTGGACTTGCCATCATGGGTGAAGAGCACTCATAGAAATGCTCAAGGTTGGACTGGACCTCTGGAGACCCAGGCCCCCAGAAAATGATTGCTCTTAAAAGTTGATTGTAGAACAAAGTACTCCAAAACACACAAAAAAAGAGCTGCTGTTCCCTCATTAACTGGTTAATGAAGAGAAAACCAGGGCAGGTCTCTGCAGAAGCACAATAAATTGTTACCAGCTGGAGGCAGAGGAGGACTCCGATGATACAACTTGGAAGTAATGAGCTTGTGGGCAGAAAGCACGTGTGTGTGTCACCAGCACAGACTACTCTAAGGAGCTACCCCTCCATGCTCCCTTCATCTTCACAGTCTGTGGCTCTAGGCCTGAGGTCTCAGAGGGGCTACGAAAGAACTTCAGTGACCCAAGACTTGAGCAGCCCCTCTATCCCTAGAAAGAGTGCACAGCACCCTGAGGCGCTCAGCTATGCTATATGCCCACACCATAAGCCTGCACAGGAGGAAGGAGATTTGGGTCAGTGGTAGCTACAGTCTTCCACAGCACTGAGCAGGGCACAAAGTCTATGCAGGGACTCCTCCACTGGATGGTTCTCCAAGAGTACACAATAATATGCTAGTCCCGTCTCCCCTCAGCAGTTATTTTTCCTCCCACTCTGTCCCGTTCTCCACATTCTGCTTGACCTTTGAGAGACAAACCACTTGAAAGATCCTATAAAAGATGGTGATATATCTTCTTACAGCCTCTGCTGTTTTCCTACCACACCTTTGGGCACTGAGCAGTGCTTATCCTGCTCTTTGTCCAGAGGTCTTTCTGGTATCAAACTCTCCAGTGGCTGGCTGTTACGTCTTGGGTAAAAAGAAGAATTGGGCCTTACATCATTGTTAGGGAAGAAAAGATCAAATTTAGACCTGTATGAAACCACTGACTCCTTTGCAGCAGTGCTGGGATGAGGGGAGCTTCAGTTGACTGCACCACAAGAAATAACAGCACAACTGGTGATGCTGTTTGTCAGCCTCACAAAGACTGGTGGTTAACACCTCTCCATGAAGAGTTCTTTCTCCTGGGAATGAAGCTGTATTGCTTGTGCCTGTGTAAGATAACTGATGTCAGCAGGAGATACACCTTTGGCTTGAATGTGCAGTGACACCAACACAGCTGTCCCTGAGCTGGGGCCTGGCGCTCAAAATTCCCCCTGGAGCTGGCCAGAGTACATTCTGCCAAACTATCTTGATTTTCCAGCAACACATCTTGCACAAGAGAACAGATCTCTATACTAAGAAAGGAAAAAGAAGGGTGCCTCTCCAAGTACTACTTACATGGCCATGAAGGTCTGTGTTTAGCAGCATCAGGGCACAAGTGAGCGTATGAATTCCATCTGAAACACACAAGAGTCAGACAGCTGTGGTTGCTCCCCTTCCCACACAGTTCTGGCAGACCATTGCAAAACCAAGGCTAGCTGCTATGTTTGGGGAACTTAAAAAATACCTGTGCCCTTCTACTGTGCAAGATAGTTCTTCTAAAATATACTTTTCCCTTAGCCTTTACATTTTCCTTAAATGATCACCAGAGAATCAGCTTTAAAGCAGTTTGGTCAAGACCATTCTCTCAACTGAGTCTTTCTCCACATCTATTTTGTGTCAATCCCATTGCAGAACAGGAGAGAGACTTTGACAAACAGAACTATTTTACCCCAAGATGATCAAAGTCACCTCAGGCATTTGTCCTGAGGTTTTTACCTATCATTTCTGGGCAGCCTGCATGCTCTGGGGTAGTGAACAAACATCATTACTAGAAACTAGTGCAGCATTTTTGGTTCTCTGACTTAAAACTCACATGAAGTTTTCCTTTCATTTGAGAAAGCACATGGCTTACTGTTACTCCAAAACAAAGCTGTATCCTGTTCAAGGTCAACAGACTAGTCTCCATACCCCACCTCACAACAGTAAGATACGAATGTACTGTGGCACATAAACAGATCCATGCAAGGACCTCACAAAAGATGAGCATCGGAGAGGAAGCAGAGGCAGAAATACTATAGCCTTGGTTTTTGGCCCTGTCTTGGCATGACTTGGTGTGTTCACACAGGAAGGAAGGGTTTCTCATGCAAACGTCATGTATTTAACTATGAGGGCTGCCAGTGCTAAGGCTGTGGTTCAATGGACATCCCCCTTTATGAAAGAACAACCTTCTAAGAAAAATGCTTGCTTCACTTTCACAGGAAGCTGCTTTGGGGTTAGGACACTGGGTCTTCCCAGTTTGTAGTTCTTGAAGATTCTGAACTGACCCCTTCTCCTGACTTTATCACTTTGGTCACGTAATTCATTTTTCCACATGGCCCCAAGGTGGAGCTGATGTCTCAAAACCCCCTGTTCTCTCTCTAGTTGCTTGGCTCAGTTGCATTCACTTCTTCCTCCATTCACACAGTGTCACAACACAACCATATAGTTCTTCCAGGTATGGGCTTCATCAGTACAGGAAATGTGTTCAAGACACCACTCAGCAAAAAAGCAGCCACCCCAGTTGGAGATGAGCAAGTCAGAGCTTCTGTGACCCTTGTTTGCAGCATCCCAAGGCTGCATGCAAAGCTGAAGTGACCCTTTTGTTGCAACAGCTGTGTCTAAACCTACATTTTATTGGGATGCCACTGATAAAATCAAAGACATAATTCTGTTTTGAGACCAGCATGTATCCAGCTAGTTTGGCAGAGGGACAGGAGGCATTGCTGCTCTTTGGGAGCCTTGCAGGACAGAGACAAGCAGGAACTCTCATGCACGACTGGCATACTGCATGGAGGAGAAATAACTGCCACTGCCACGGTGCCAGATGAGAGCAAGTCAGCAATCTGGTTCCCACCCACTATTTCCAAATGTCCGTAAGCAGGTGTGGAGAAGCATTCATGTAAGTGTGACTCTGGGCATGTTTGTGTCTGGATGCATGGTGTGTGCATGTGTGTACCAGGGATGACCTTTCCCATTTTGAAATGTCAGAAGAAACTATATCTACTTGTAAAAAAAACAGTAAGTGGGAGATGCTGAAAATAGCCAACACAATCTGCAACTGCCACGAACTCAGAATTTTACCCAGCTTTGTTTTTTTCTAATGCTGTTGTAAATGCAAAGGACACAGCTGCTGTATGTTAGAAGCCAATAGCATTTCTCAGTCTGCATGGAAACATCATCCTCCATTCATAGAATCATAGGATTGGAAGGGAATTCCAAAGGTCATTTAGTCAACAGATGAGGTCTTGGTCTGAACCAGCACCAGCTACCCATTTGCTCACTGCCAGCAATCACTTTGCAAGACATAACTGCAGTAATTTGCAGCCTCTGAGAACCATTCACCACCTCTTCTGGTGCTGGGCAGCAGACAGTCACTGATCCAGCCTGTACCTGAGGAGCTGGTCTTTAGCACAGTTCATATACTCTTAGGAGGACAAGGCTCCCACAAGACCACACTCAGGCCCTCAGATCCTCATCTGGCTCTTCTGGAGGCAAGACCAGTGCCTCCCAGGGCAAGATGATCAACATGGTAAGAGGGCAGAGAAAGGGAGAAGCTACAGTCTTGCCTGCCCAGTGGGTGCTTTCAGGCCTGGCCATGCATGATTGATTTCACACTCAGCCTCTGCAACACACGTGCAGGGCAACTGAGTAGTGGACACCAGAGCCAAGGCAAGAAAATGGTACCTTCGGATGTGCTCTCTTCTGGGTTGCACTGGCAATATCGCCGAGAGAAATGAATCAGCACCCGCTCCCGCTCCTGTGTCTCTCCCATCAATGGAAATGCCTTCAAGAATGTCCTGCAAAGAGAAAGTGATACTTACTCATGGATTAATCTGCTGGGCAGCATCCATGCTAAGGAGGGAGATGGAAAGGGGATCCTCAGAGCAGCTAGGAAAGCCTTTGTCCTCCCCCCAGCCTGTGCGCCCTGGGACCCTGCAGGTGCAATGCAAAGGGTGTCTATGGAGCCAGCTCTGAGCTGTGTAGGAAAACATGCTGTCAGCTGAGATCTGACCCACCTCTGGCTTGATGGCACCAGGATGGGTTGTCCGTCCCAAGGGAAGAAGTTGCTCCCACTTGCTCTGATTTTGTACAGGATGGGATTCCTGGGAAAGCTGCTCTCCACCATGGGGAAGCAGGTTGTGGGCCCTCCTGTCGAAGCCCACTTTTGGTGGCAGTACCTTGTGCCAAACGTGACACCAAAGCAAAGATTAAACAAGAACCTGCAGCTCCCCCCAGTTACTGCTCCTATCACATGGACAGCCTCCAATGGCGTTGGGATGCCTGGAGGAGAAACCCATCGCGCTGCTCCGCTCTGTCCAACCCGGGCCCTACGCAGGAGTGCCAGAGACCAGCTCACCTGAGTGCTCTGTCAAGGGTCAGGCCAGTGAAGTCAAAGAAGCTGAGATACTCCTCTGCTACCAACTTGCTAAATTCGTTACTGTAATTAAAGAGGGAGCAGTCAGCCCTTTCATCCGGGAAGAAGAGACTATCTACAAGAAGAATATAAGACTTCTACCTCCTGGCCAATCCAACTTCCAGTGAGACATTGCAAACATGATCCCAGACCCAGGGAGACTTTATCCTAGCTTGAAATGCTGCTGGTAGTTCTCCAAAGGGCCCTAATGCACCACCAGTCTAGCACTGTGGCTGATAGCCCATGGCACCTGAGAATGAAATATACCTGTCCCCACTGCATCTCTCTGTCACGCTGCTGGCCAGGCAGAGCGTTCTTCCAAACCAGCCAGGAGGAGGAGGCTGTAAGGTTGTCCTCTGCTCATCAGGCACCTTCTCTCTTACCTAGTCCCATTGCTAGATGTGACCTCTCCTTCTGCTGTAATATTCCTGCTCACCACTCCATGTTGGCTCCCATCTCACCCTCTCACAATCAGCACCTTGCTCACACGTATGATAGATGCCACCGGGAACTGGAGCAGGAGAGCTCAGCCAAGCTTACTTCCCTAGCCACTCCTGAATTATTCTCTGAAAACCACTCCCCTATCACATTTCCAAGGATGCATGGAGATGTGTTGCCTTTAAAGCCAAAATGGGTGCTGTTAAGTCCCTCCATCTGCACAGCTCAGGTAGCTGAAGTACAATCAATGTGGAATAATCAATGAAAGCTGACAAGAAATAGATGATCTCAATATGCTCAGCCTTTGCTACATGAAATTCCTTTTCCTTCTCCCAATAAAATGAAAGCATGCTGCAAAGCACTGCATACCCATTTTAACGCTGGGACGTGTTACAGGCAGAGCTAATTGCTTTTCCCATCCTCTGACTGGTGGCTCTGATGCACAGACAACCTCTACAGACCTCCCCTCAGATTACCCAGCTTGATACTTCCTCCTGGCAGCTAAGACAGGTCAGCCTTCATCCACTAAAATATGTGTGACCATGTGTAGTACCCATGCTAAGACAATACTATAGTTTAATCCAGGAGCAAGAGGCTTCCAGAGAGTTCAGCTGCTGAAACAGATACTCTTCAGAGAGACAAAGGTAGTTTCTAGGCTTGAGATTAATTTCACAGAATTGCGTCCATTGAAAATAAACTATTTGGTGATACTCAACCTGCATTTTCTTGTTCATTAAGCCTTCTCTACTTATTTGACAGTGATGAATGGTTCTGAGTTTGGTTTGGTATTTTGTGGGGATTTTTTGAGGAAACTGGCAATGTCCACAGTGAGGAAAAAAAGGGGGGGAGGATTTAAAATCAGCTAAACACCTTTAAAATTATATCTTATTTTTCACACAACCATCCCATCTCCTACATTGAGCTGGCCTGAAAGCACCACTTAAACCTAGCCGCTTCCGTCCCTATATGCTCCCATCCCTATAGGTTGTTATTACATTGCCTTATGTGAGTGAGACCAACTTAAAATACATCTATCCTCATCCTTCTTCCTTTCCTGATCTGCAAACCCATCTGCTTGGTCCAAAAGCCTGCAGCTCTGTTCAGGTCTCGTCAGGAAAGGATTCAGGTGTCAAAACCCCAGCTGATCAAAGCAAAAGTGGGTAACAAACAGCTTTCCAAAGATTGAGGTGTGAGTGAGGGTTGCAGGGACATACTCAGATGCACCTGAGGAGACCCATTGCTGGAAACTTCCCCCACTAAGTGAGCTCTCATGGAAAAGTTGCAAGAAAGGAGAAGGATATTAGATCCGAGGCAACAGCAACAAGCATCTGTTGGAAGAACTGCAGCAAAAGGAAGAACAGGATGCTGCCAGGGGTTACAAAGAGCTTTTCTAGGAGGCTCCTTCTGTCCCAGAACTAAGCTAAGAGTCACAGATGATCCTTGACACCGAAAGCTCAGGTATTTTCTGAAGGACACTTGTGTTCTGGACAGGCCTAAGACACTTCAAGGACATAAAAAAAATAAATCTGCAACATAGGTTATATCTGATCCAGGAGAAGGATGATGGGGATTGGTGTCTTCACACCCACTGGCATCCTAAAATAATCTGTTACTGCTACACTCATTATTCTGCCTCTTAGAAATCTCTGTTATCTCTCCCACTTTTGTATAAACACTTTTGGTTTACCTTCTGCCTTACCTATGTGCCATATCTACCAGCTGAGGTGCTTGGACTATTAGTGTGGTTGGTCAAATGCCTTTATGCCACCTACATAGACTGGGTCAGGAGGACTGCAGTGAGAATATTTCAGGGTGCAGTCATGACAAATCTGGGGACTGGCAGGGATCCCAGTGTAGACCCAGATCTGGATCACAAAACCTTCAGCCCAGACACTGTTTTAGCAAGGGTCTTGCTAGGCCCTTATCAAACACAGAAAGCTCTTATTTCTAGTGGGCAGCAGCTTATGGCAGCTAATGCCCAAAACATGCAGGCAATTCATAGGATTCAGATTGCAAGGGCATTTGGCTTGGACCAATTTCAAACAGGATTTCCAACAGCCCTAACTCCATCCAACATGCCCTTTTAACAGCAGGCTCATTCCTTTCTGCCTTTGTCCTGTCCTCCCAGCATGACTAGTGCTCCCCCAGACCCTTCCCACCACAGCTGTGTTTCTGCCAGCCATGCTCAATGCTACCACCTCAGTCAAACCCAATGCTACCCTTTAGTCAAGCCCCACTTACTTTTTTCCGAGCTGACGTGCCACATCACAGCGCTTGAACCCTTCGAGGTTGTAGAGGCGCTTGGCCAGCCTCTTGGCAGCCTCACTGTCTGCCCTGCAGCCATTCGCCAAGGTGTCTGTGCTGCCCTGGTCAAGCTGCTCTGTGCTGCCCATGTCAGAGTCAGAGTCTGACAGGGCATCTTTCAAGCTGGCATCACTATACAGAAATAAGAAACAATTAAAGGAGCAGCAGTGTGACTTGGTGGAGGCCAGAGAAAAGACCACATTTTGCTTTCTTCTTGCTCTAACAAAAAAATACGAAAAAACAAAAATGTCTTTCTGAACTGAACATTGGACGATCCCTTTCATTTCAGGTCAAATGAAACAGTACAATTTAATTTCAAATGTATTGAAAAAGACCAAAGAGAGGGTGACTTCTCTCAAGAAACAAGGACATATCCATTCAAACTAGCAGGCCCAACATCTTTTAAAGTTTTCTCTCTCTTCACTGATATAGAAAAGGGTACCAAGCTCTTTCAGAGCTGTGAACACTTAGAAAATGTCAGGTTTAGATGGTATACTTCTCAGTTTGGATCACTTGCTGAGGACAAGAAACTGCTCTAGTGCAAATCATGCCAATGGGACTGGCATCAGACCTGCTGTCACTCCCACAGACAGTACACTGAGTTTGGCACCATGGAGGTGGCCCTGGGTCCTTTCATGTTCTTGCCCGAAGCTGGTTGTGGCACCTGTTCACACATTTTTGAGCTGTGTGACTCACTGGAGGTCTGATAGATGGATGGACACATGGTTTTGCTCCAGCTCTCCCATGATCTGGCTTCCTTATGCAAGGAAGTGCCCTGCAGATGAGCCACTGTCTCCCACAGATGATTCTGGGTCTGAGCTGGTGCAGAGGATGAAGTCTCTGCTGATCCCCTCACTGTTTACAGAAAAACTTTTGGGGAGATCTCCACAGGGGCCCTCAGTCCTAAGTGATACTTTGAGGTTTCTTTGCCCTTTAGAGAATGTTTGGGAGTGTACCTGACTGCCTCCAACCTGCCAAGAGCTTTTGAAGGTGCCAGACAGACAAGGCAGGAGTGTTATGCAGAGAAGCCCCAGCTTTGCCTGCTTGTAAGGGCAGGATCTGTGAGCAGCCACATGAGTGGTAGTACAAAAGGAAACACAAAGCTTTGGGCTTTGGCTTTCCTTGGACTTGGAGGGCTCCTACAGGACACCAGCGTTCACCTGCAGTTTGGGATCCTGTATTTGAGAACAAGGAGGACTCAGAAACAGGCCTGCTGGGAACTGGCTGGTTTAATGCCATGAGACCTTGGTCCCCAGATGCAGTCCTACCTAAGAGTAAGGGAGCTTTTCCTGTTAGTGTTTGGCTGCTCTGCTGTGATAGCACATGAGAAAAAACACAAAGGGAAAAATCAGCTTAATCTCTATCACATCTTCTGACTCTTCCTCCTGGACTGGGACCCCATAAGAGAAGCAGCCCGTGGCCAAGGAATTCCCAGCCTGTCTTACCTCAGGGAGTTAATGATCTTGGTAGCATCTTCCTCTGACCCTTCCATGTGGAAGCCATTTGGGATACTCTTCAAGGACAAACGGCTCAGCACATTCTCTGACCTGCTGCTGGTAATTGAGTGTCTGAGAGGGCTCCCGAAATCCCCCTCTGCTGGCTTTGCTGCTGCCTGCTCTTGCTTATCAGCAGCCATGTGGTGAAGGGCTTCTCTCTGCTGAGCTACCAGTTTCTGCTCCGAGAGCTCTGGGCTTTCCTTAACCCGTTGCTGGATTAATGGAGTGAGTGGGGCCTCAAAACTGACACAGCTGTCTGTCTCGTCTGTGAGAGAGAGGACATCCAAAGAGTCTAAGCTGCTGTAGTATGTACCCTTCATAAGGTCAGACTCAATGATCTTCTCAAAAGTCGAGCTGAACCCATCCCTGATGTCTTTGAATTGAAAATGTTCCTTGTCGTCCTCACTGCAGCTCAGCGTAGCATCTCCAGAAGCAAACCTGGGCCAAAATGGAAAATGCAGAAAAACACTGTCAAGGTGGTATCTCATACTGAACCACTAGGAGGCAAGAGAGGAGGCAGAAATGGATGCTGAGATGGCCCATGGGACCTTTCTGCAGTATAACCTGCTTGATTCCCAATTTTATTACAAGCTTCTAGACCTGGAAAAGGCCGGATTTTATTATTAGCTATCCCAGGGGCCCATCCAACCCTTAACTTGGTTGTGCCCTAATAAAAAAAACAGGCCTCTGAACTGGAGATGTTTGCACCAGGTACCTGCTACTGGATCCATGGCCAGAGTAATCTGCAAGTCACCTCCAAGAACTTCAATTATGGCTACTTCAAAAGCATGAAGATCCTTAAGATGGGAGGCCATTTTCATCTAACTCTGGATATCAGCAGACAGTGCCCTAGACACTTTTTATAGTGGAGAAAAAGCAGTAGCTTTTAGGGAGCAACTCATATGCTGTGACTTGAGCCTTTTTAATTAGATGAGACACTTTAGAAGTGAAAGGCACCCTACAAATAGTTTATTTCTCCACCGAGCTGGATGTAAAAGGGGATGGACACACACCACGGCACAGATAGCTACATGCTATGGAGCTCTGGATGGCTGGAAAGGCTTAGTCCCTTGTGGAATAGCCCAGGCTGCACAGATCTATCTGAAACAGCCCAGGTTCCTCAGGTGATGCCTCCCCACTTCCAGCAGATGCTACTGTCATTTGCTTTGTGTCAAGGCCAGACATGCTGTGGTACAGGTGAAGGCTGGCAGAACACTCAGCTACTGTCATCTGTCTAATACAGAGTTAACTTTCTTCATAGCCATACGTATGGTGCTGCGATTTGGATGTGTCACTGGAACGGCGTTGATCATGTACTAATGTTTTATCTGCTGCTGAATGGACCTGCAGAGTGTCAAGGTTGTCTCTGTTTTTCACCCCCCAGAAATTAGGCTGGGGGCAGGCTGGGCGGGGACACAGCTGGGCTGGACATCAGTGTACTGGTGAGAATGTTGTGCAATTGCTTTGGATCACTTTTTCCCACCCCCTCCCCTTCCCCTTCACTTACCTCTGCCTTTATCTAGGCTCACAATTTTGCTCACTTTTGTTCTTTTAATTCTCCCCCATATCCCACTAAGGATAGCCCAGAGCAAGTGGCAGGATAGCTGTTTAGTTGCTGGTTGAAATTACTACTCTGCACCTCCTCTCTATGGTTGTCTCAGTTTGAAAGCCCATCATGCCTAATGCCCCTGCTAATGATCATGGCCTCTCTTTGCAGTAGAATACGTTCCCATGAGACAAATTCTGGGGGTGGATAGGTATTAGAAAGTTTTCTATGTCTGTGAACAAGATGCTATACCTGTGCATGCCCAAACCCAGCTACTGGGCATCAGCAACAGCCCTGCCTTGCTCATCACCTAGGCATTTTAAGTGGGGAAACCAAGACACATGCAGCACTCCATGAAATTGCTCATAGCAAAAGTAAATTATAGAATCACTGCATGCTTGGCCAAGGCTCAGTGGAATTTTTATGCCAGGTCTACTCATACCATTATGGAATCTGGTGTGCATAATTCCTTCTCTCAAAGCAGGAGGAAATTGCTTGTATTTCCACTGCACAACTAAGCAAGGAGGGAAGACTGCCTCTTGAACAGAGATCAGGTTAATCTTACACTGATACAGATAATACATTTCTGGAAATCCTCATCTCTCAGAATGCCTGAGGCAGAGTGGAAGATGGATGACCATTTCAGGACACAGAGGCTTTAAGGGCTTGGAAGAGCACAACTTGCCACCAACCATAACACACCCATCCAGAAACCACCAACATAATTTTTCTGGAGCAGCTGTTTCTCATGGGCAGCACAGGATACTCCATGTGTGAGCAGTGCCACTTACATGGACTGATCACCTTCCAACATCCTCCTCAGCACAGACAGCAAGAAGTCAGCACTTACATCAGCACTAATTCCAGGCAGTGAAACGGAATCACAGAACATGCACAAGTCCATGGGGCAGAGGGAACTGGTGGATGAAGTTGCCAAGCCACTGGCCATCATATTTGAAAGATCATGGCAGCCTGGTGAAGTTCCTGCTGACTGGGAAGGAAAAAAAGGGAAAAAAGGAAGACCCTGGAAACTATAGGCCAGTCAGCCTCACCGCTGTGGCTGACAAGATCATGGAGCAGATCCTCTTAAAGGCCCTGCTGAGTCCCCTGGAAAATGAAGAGGCGATTGGTAACCAACAGGGCTTCAGCAGAGGCAAATATTACCTAACTAATTTGATGGCCTTTTATGATGGTGCTAAAACGCAAGCAGACATGGGAAGAGCAACCGACATCATCTTCCAGGACTTGTGTAAAACATTTGACAATGCCCCACACAACATCCTGGTTGCCAAACTGGAAAAACATGGACGTGACGAACGGGCCACTCGCTGGATCATGAACTGGCTGGATGGTCACACTCAGAGAGTTGTGGTCAATGGCTTGCATCTCCCAAGGGTCAGTACTGGGACCAGTGCTGTTCAACATCTTTGTTGGCAATATGGGCAGTGGCACTGAGCGCACGCTCGGCAAATGTGCAAATAACACCAAGCTGTGTGCTGTGGTGGACACGCTGGAGGGAAGGGTTGCCACCCAGTGGGACCCGGACAGGCTTGAGATGTGGGCTAGTGCCAGCCTCATGAGACTCAACAAGGCCAAGTGCAAGGTCCTGCACTTGGGTCGAGGCAATCCCAGGCACAAATGCAGGCTGGGTGGGGAACAGATTAAGAGCAGCCTTGAGGAGAAGGACTTGGGGGTGTTGGTGGACGATGAGCTGGCAATGTTCACTTGTGGCGCAGAAAGCCAACGCATCCTGGGCTGCATCAAGAAAAGCGTGACCAGTAGGTCAAGAGAGGTGATCCTCCCCCTCTATTCTGCTCTCGTGACACCCCATCTGGAGTACTGTGTCCAGTTCTGGAGCCTCCAATACAGGAAAGATATTGAACTGCTGGAACGAGGATGATCAGAGGGCTGGAGCACCTCTCCTACGGGCACAGGCTGAGAGAGTTAGGGCTGCTCAGCCTGGAGAAGAGGAGACTCCAGTGAGATCTTACAGCAGCCTTTCATTACCTGAAGGGGGCTACAGGAAAGCTAGGGAGGGGCTGTTTCCAAGGGCTTGGAGTGGTAGGACCAGGGGGAATGGTTTCAAGCTGGAAGAAGGTAGGTCTAGAGTGGAAGTCAGGAGGAAGTTCTTCACGATGAGGGTGTTGAGACACTGGCACAGGTTGCCCAGGGAGGTTATGGATGTACCCTCCCTGGAAGTGTTCAAAGCCAGATTGGCTGAGGCCTTGAGCAATCTGGACTAGTGGGCAGGGGGGTTGGAACTAGATGATCTTTATGGCCCCTTCCAACCTGAACCATTCTATGAATCTATGAATTCCATGAATCTCTTCACATAGGGAAGTCCTCAAACCCTTGTTTGCCACAGTGTATTTCAAGATACTCTGCCAACAGGGATCTTCTCTGCCCTAGAATCCACAACAACAAGACAGTCATTGCATGAGACAGGCTACAGTGACAGCTAACATAAAACCAGCTTAAGGATGGAAGTCTGCAAGTGCATTTGGGGAAGAATTTGAACAAAGGTAGATTTTTGCTTTGAACGTACCAGGGTGAGAGACACTGAAGAGAAGACAAATCAGTGTTCTCAGGTCTCTTATTTCTCAGTGTCCTATGAAGCGGCTGTGCTATACTATCTTCCCTTCTTTGTGATGCTGGATGCCAGGCCAGCAGGCTGGTGAAGTGCAGCAGGAACAGGGGATCCTGGCAGAGCAGAGAGCAGCACAGACACAACTGAAGGTCTGTGCAATGATGAACACAATCATGTGAAGTTTACACTACAATTGAGAGTCTTGACAGGCCCTGACAAGTACAGTACCCTTAGAAAGTCCCCTCTGATGTCTGAGCTATCACAGATGTTGTTTTCAAGCACAAGGGTAAAAGCTTAAATGAATTTGTAGACTCACATAATCTTTTGATTCCAGAAGCTCAGGGCTTAAGAAAACTGTCACGCAGTTCATCAGAGCTGGCCTCAGTCATAAACAGAAATGAAACAGACGGCAGCAGCTGCAGCCTGAAGAGCCCTTGTGCTTACAACTGTTTCTCTTTGCAAACATATCCAACCTGTAGGGTGAACTTCAAAGCCTGGGTACGACTGTGTGTTCAGAAAAGAAAGATCTCCTTCCACAAAGTAGGATGAATTTTAAAAACTTCATCCCCATATGACAAGAGCATTACAGCCTTAAGTATACCCAAGTAGTGAGAATTAGACTTTCCTTGGCAGCTTGTCTCATTGCTAAACTTGCAACAGCCCCCAGACCCAGCAAACTTTGAGTCCGCCACTACAGAATGTGTGTCCCACTCACACCAAGGGAAAACTCTAAGCCTTTGTGGTTTCCCCGGGTCCTGCAACAGAACCATCACCATCATCCACCCTGAATCCCTTCACTCCCCTGGCAGCATGTGTCTGTGTGGGAGCAGCCACACAGCACAGCATGGCCTTACCTATCTGCATGAGGTTTTGTGCACTGAATGTCTTTCCAGCCCTGTTGTGTATGACAGCTGTGCCTGTAAATACTCTCCTGGGTATGAAGCCCGTTAAGAGCCATCAAGCCCTGAACCTTCTGGATACTACTTAGCAGGACCCACACCACCCCAGTCTCAGACCAGACAGATCCTGCTTTCTCACCACACTGAAGAGAATAATTTCCTCAACTGGATGGAGTTTGCAGAGTTTGTATTTTCTGGCCTTTTTTTAGCCCTTGAGCCCAAACTTGTGCAGTAGGTAGCAAAGCAAGAAACTCTGTATCCAGTTCCAGGATATGTGAGACAGGCCAGAGAGATCAGGGCAAGAGCCATGATCCTAGACATCAACAAATCAGGAGCACCATCTGCATCTAATTCAAGCACAGCCAAGCTGACGTGGGAGACAGTGAAGGACCTCACTGGTGTGAATTAACCTGATGCACCCTCCCCCCAGAGGGGCACTTCATACACAGCAAGGAAAGCAATTGCTTTACTTAAACAAGGAGTTGTATGTTTATTTGTATTGTAATCACAATTACCAAGAGTTTGTAACTGCATTGAGGTAATGCTGTACTTAATGACCTGTGCTGCTTTTCCCAGCCATCTCTGAAATGCTCTTTTATTGCTCATGGCAAGGCATGCAGAGCAATGAGCTTTGTTATTATTGCAGCTGAACCGTGCTGGAATTTTATGCACCAAGTTGTTCACATTTTACTTCTCACTGGTTAACTAGTTGTAATAAAATACAGCCCACTTTGCTGTGTTGGTAGAGTGGAGAGCCCTATCAGAGAAGGTTTCTGCAAAGCTTTTCTGAAATTTTATTTAATGGAATTTCAATTACTTGATGTCTATGCTACCATGGAAAGAAAAGTGTAGGCAAAGGCAGCAGTTCAAATTTGTGGTACTAAGTGCATCTGCAAGCCAAAGGTGGGGTTACTTTATGAAAAAGTTTGACCATTTTGCATGAGTTCATGGTGAAGGATCATTTGCGGGTGAAACTTTCAGTTTGCAGAGCTGTGACCATCCTGAGATCAGCACACCCAATCCTCAAGGCTTCTGGGAAGATGAAAGACATCTATGCAACATAACTATGGCGACAGAAAAAGAGAGCTTTGACAAATGGTACACTTATATGCCATATGCTATGGGATAAATGGTTCAATTAATGGGCTGTCCAAGGAAGCTGTGGATGCTCCATCACTGCAAGCATCCAAGTTCAGATTAGATGGGGCTTTGAGTAACCTGGTCTAGTGAGAGGTGTCCCTGATCATGGCAGGGGAATTGGAACTAGATGATCTGTAAAGTACTCTTCCAACTTAAACCACTCTATAATTCTATGAATGCAAACAGCAGCACAAGCACTAAAGCTTTGGCTTTATTCCCTTGACTTTAACAACTGTTCCTTGCACATACTAACCTGCCTTTGGCTGATCAATTGTGATTCCTTCCTCCACTTACACTAGGGAGCTGATGACCTTGAATGACTTTCTCCCCTTTAATTAACTCTCCCATGGTCCAGTGGCAAGAGCAAAGCACAATCTCTTCTTGTAAAGTACTTTAACATCCAGAGACAAACTGCATCATACAAGCACCAGCATGTGGATGATAGGCGATTTGTTCCCCAGGAACAAACAGTTGACCGACCATCACTGAAACTTTGTGTCACAGATAAAGCCCAGGTTCTCCTGTATCCAGAATGGGTCACGACAGAAACACCAGCACACCAAAAGGGAATGAAGAATGAACCGGGGAAGTTCAGGGGTGATACACAACAGTGGCTTCCCTGTGCCTTGGTCCATCTGTCAGCTTTCTTACTTCTGGCCCACGTAGCTCTAGGAGAGTCAGAAAGTCAATTATGGTCAGAAAAGACTAGCTCCATGCTGTGTTTGGCCCAATCACATGATTCTGCCATTTAGCCTAAAGATAGGAGCTTAGATGCAGTGAACTAATCCAATCTGTAGGCAATAAGCAGTTTCACAGATTTCAGCTGTGTCCCTGAAGTTTTCCAGCTGCCTTTGTGCTTTGAATATAGTGTGTGACTTGTCCCTTGTGCATTCAGCTTCCCAAAAGTCTCATTTGCTATCCAAGTGAATATGTTTAGAGCACAAGATCATGGGTTGTGAATGCAGAGCCCAGTCAGGTTGCATCATCTCTAAATCCTCAGCCTGCCAATTCTCCAGATTCATGTCCTACTGTCTTAAAATGATTGCACTTCCAGTGGCTGTAGCAACATTTACTGACCACCTTTAGCTTCCTCTTGCACTCAGTCTCTGCCGCAGAGCCACATAACAAGCAAGTGTGATTCCTTTACAACCTCAGAGACTTGCAGACATCCAAGTCCTAACTGCAGAGCTTAACAGGGCTCTGGACCTGCCTGAGAGTAACCATCTCTTCAATCCTTTCAATTGTGCTTATAGAAATAATACTGTGTCTTCTTTTTATAAGGGAGATTGTTCAACACTAGAGATGCAAAAAATAAGGGATGCCTGTCATCAGTTTGCACACTGCTCGGCTTCCCAGCTCTGCTCACACTTCTGCCTACGCTGCAGACAGTG
Organism: Upupa epops; assembly: GCA_013397515.1. NCBI lineage: Eukaryota > Metazoa > Chordata > Aves > Bucerotiformes > Upupidae > Upupa > Upupa epops. Next base: position 401,642 of record VZRI01004996.1, on the reverse strand, counting down.
CTCTGAAGAAACAGCTCAGCCTGAAGCCTGCACTGGACTAAAACTAGGAGATGATTCACATGTCCCTCTTGGCCACACTGTCCCTTTCACACTTTCTTCTCTTACAAAGGTGACAAAGGGAAGTGTCTGTATTCTTCCCACAGGAATGGCTTGGGAAGTACCTCACCACCTCCCCAAAAAATAGTCATTTCCTCTGGCCTGCCAATCTCCATGGAGGTCTAGGCACACAGAGTCATAAAGTCAGCTGTGGACTTCTCACCAGAGTGAGTTCCCAGCCTGGAGAGTTCTCCTGTGAAGTCAGGACTCAAACTGAGAAGCACTACACACACACTAGTGTGTGCCTCAGGCTCTTGAGAATAGGATGACACTTATATTTTGTCTCACCACCCAGGCACTGGTAGCCCCTGTTACAGGTGCAGTGGGGAGCAAAGGCCAGTGAATTACCCTCTCTTACTAACATCATGGTCCTTTGGATACAGGGAATTTATAGAGCAAGCCATGCTGCCTAGGGACTTCGAGGCATACCAGTCTCCTAGACAAGCCCAGCTCTCTGTCACAGAACGGTTTATGCCGGAAGGAACCTTGAAGATCTAACCCTCCTGCCATGGTCAGGGACATCTCTTGCTAGCCATCCAAACTGGCCTTGAACACTTCCAGTGATGAGGAATCTGCAGCTTCCTTGGGCAACCTGTTCCAGTGTCTCATTACCTTGACAGTGAAGAACATCTTCCTTGTATCTAATCTAGATCGACCCTCTTTCAGTTTAAAGCCATTAGTCCTCATCCCATCACAACTAGCCCCTAGCCCCTGTAAAAAGTTCATCCCCAGCTTTCTTGTAAGCCCCCTTCAGATACTGGAAGGCTGTAATAAGGTCTCCTTATAGCTTTGTATTCTCCAGGCTGAACAATCCCAGCTCCTTCAGCCTGTCATTCCCAGGCTGTTGTACTTCTCCTAAATTATCTCTGTCGTAAGTGCTGCAGCTGAACCTCCAGTCTGTACACAAAACACCCCAAAGGGAGCCCAGCCAGCACCCAATGCTACTGAGATTCCCTAAATCTTCACTTCAGTGACTCTGGGCAGACACTGCCTCTAATCACAATTTTTCTGCCATTATAAAACAGGGAAACGCAATGCAAAAAGCACGACAAGAGACTGAAAAGCCACAGTCAGGCATGAGAGCAGCTGCAGCTTCTTAAACTGACAGAGCAGAGAAACTCGACCCGAGGAGGCTCGAGGAGTTGAGCATACACTGAACCCACCAGACTGAACCCACAGAGCAACAGCTTCACACTCACCTGAGCTGCTCCTCCGGCTCATCAGTGGTCAAAGCTTCGGAGGACCCCAGGACACTGTGCCACCGCTCCTTGATAGGTGTCCGTTGTTCAGGGGACCCCTGAGCTCCCCAGATCATGCCACCACTGCTGGACACTCCGTTGGCCACTGCCACTCCCTGCTCACTCGGCCTCTTGACAGGCTCTGCCACTGCTTCCAGATGTTGGTGGTCCCCGTACTCCCCCTCCACTCCCTGGAGGGGCCCAGCTCCACCACTGGCAGGCTCCAGGGGCTGGCCAGGCTCCTTGTCCCCATTGCTGCTGGGCTGTGAGCCCGAGGAATGCAGCTGGCAGCTGTCTGTGATGGATCCTGGAAAGGCGCTGCTCTCACTCATCTTCCGCTGCTTATCCCAGTGCTTACAGGCTCCTTCCCCGCACTCAGCTCAGGCTCAGGGCTACCTACAATGGAAAAGAAAGCACATCATGAGAGCCTGGAAGGGCTGTCAGAAAGACTCAGGCTTGTCAATAGCAGCTGGGGAGGACGGCAATTTGAAGCACACAGCACAAGCAAACATCCTCTAATCCCACAGTGTAAAAGCAAGGAAGGACTATACTGTGGTTGCTGCTTAGAATCATTGAATCATTTAAGTTGGAAAAGACCTAAAAGATAAGTCCAACCATTAACCAAGTTTTCCAAGCTGACTGCTAATCCATGTTCCTAAGCGCCCTATCTACACAACTTTTAAACACATCCAAGGATGGCAATTCAACCCCTCCCCGGGCACCCTGTTACTATGCCTGATGAAACTTCCTCAGCTTAATGAGACCCAGAGAGGAAAATATGCTCCTATGGTCCCACCAGGCACTCACCTTCTCCTCCTGCTCCTACAACCCTTGGACAGCCCCAGCCTCAAGCACAGGGGACCCTGTACCAGCTGTACCCCATCTGTGGCTACCTGGGACACAAATACGGCTCGGCAGCTTTTCCAAGGCTGCTATTCCCTAGGATTCCCTGCCCACCAGAAAGAGAAGAAACAGAAAATAAGAGTGATTTATCTTTTTTTGAATAAAGCAGCTGTGATGTGCCAACCTGTGTGATTCTCCTTGCTGACTTCATTTCCACAGAGCTTCTTGCCTGCTAGAGCAAAGCTTCTCTTTTCCCAGCCTACAAGTCACACTGAAAGGTCTTATAAGCTGCCAGCAAAAATTCTAGCAGTCCAGAAAGTGTCCTTATTGAATGTTCCCTTTCTCTGCAGGGGAAGGGAAAGACGGTATATTGCATCAAATGAGGCAAGTAGCTTTTAATTAAAAAAAAAATCACCTTACTGGCAGACAGGCTCATTGATACAAAGTTTGCAAACATTAAAATCACAACCCTTACCCCCACAGTGCCCTGTAACTTCTCCATTATAACCATGGCAGCTGCTATCAAGTGCCATCAGCAATTTTCTCTTCTAGAAGCAGAACCTTCTTTATGGTGCTCAGGCTGAGCCATGAGAACAGGTGATTTTGTCTTAAAACAATCTGCCTTCACCTGCACAGGAATCACAGCTAACTGATTACAGCAGGCAGATGGGACCACTGTGTTTTCCCTCTAATTCTGTTCCTAACTCATAGCTCAAGAACACTGAAACATCTGCCTCAGCTTCCCATTCTGTGAATCAGGGATTATACATCACCTTCAAGAAGCTATGAGGGTGCTAGATGTCAGCAGTGGGCTCAGGGTGATCTGACTTGCTGAGCTACAGTTCTCATTAGCAGTAAAATCACTGAACAGCTTGGTCATCCAGGGATCTTAGTAAAAAGGGGTGCTGGGCTGCAGCTGCCTCTGCTTTTGCAACCCTTCATCCCATGGAGATGTCAGCAGCCTCCTCCCTGACACTTACTCCTTTGCATCTGGGTAAGAAGTAAGCAAGAAGAGGGATTTGACCCTAAATACCCCTTTATTGCCTGGGTAGGGGCAGATCCACATGGATACAAGCTGGACAGATCTCAAGAGAGATCCAAATCTCTGCCTCTAGTGCCACAACCCACATAATCCTGGACCCTGCTCTCCCTGTCCTGCTTCACACAGCTGGGAAATGTAGCAGGCTCAGGAGTTCAGGATGGGATGGGTCTGCAGAAAAATGCTACTCAAGTGTTGTACAGGCCAGTCATGAAATGACGCAGGTTCCTCCTTGAGGCAATGCCAGCAGATTTACCTCTTCTCCACGTTCATCGGTGTGCATCCCCTGCTGTCACAGAGCCTGCAGCATCGCAGTACCTATTGCACTAGGTGCAGCCAGGTGCTTCTAATCCCAGTACGCTCTCAGCCTGTAACAAGGGATCAGAGAAAGTGAGACCCAGACCAGATTGGAGAAACCTTCTGGTCTCCTGCCATCCCATTGCTGCTCCGTATTTGGCTGTTTCCTAGACCCACCCCATGGCTTATTCTTTGCAGATCACCTCAGGTGGTTTCACTTTGCACATTCTAGTCTTCCCTGGCTTTCAGCCATGGCCATGCAACAGGGAGTAATCCTTGGAAAGGGTGCCTGAATTTTTTCTTTATGAAGTCCCTGGTGGCCAATTACACCAGAGCAAAGGGACTATGTGGTTGCAAGTTTCAGGAGAAAATTGGCAGTGAGACCACTGAATGTCCAATTTCACACAAGATCCATAGCAGGAGATACCTGTGTACAGATGGATCCCCCCAACAGTCCTCCCCAGCCCCACCAACAAACTAAAAGCCAGGTAAGAGGTCTTTGAACTAACTGTAAATAAATCTGAACCATTAAAATCATTGATGTAGTGACATTTCCCTTGCAGACTGTATTGTATGATGCAGACTGGCAGGGTCAGTGATCCACTCCATGAGGTCACAACAGGATGGATGGAGAAGCATGTCTTGTCACCATAGGTGGTGTGTCGACTGTAAATAGCTGCCTAAAATATCAAGCCAGGCTTGCTGTAGAGTTGATACAGACAGGGCACCATTGCCTACTTCAGGCAATGTTCTATGTTCAGTGTTCACCAAGGTCTACTTCATGCTGCGTGGATGAGGCCCTACCTGTGCCATCTGCTTTCCAAAGGCTGTGAAGAGATCGTGGAAGAGTTTGGCAACAAATATCTGTGTTAAGTCACTGTTTCACTGTTGAAGAATCTGATTACATCCTGTCTTGCCCTCATAGGCCTTTGGCCTCTCAGCCAGAACTGCCTGGACTTCCTGGGACCCCAGCACATCAGCCTACTGTGGCCCCGAATTCCACCCACAGAAACTGAGTCCTTCCAAAGGAGGTCAAAACAGGAACTTGGAACATTTCTCAGGTTCATTCAGATGGGCTAAGCTTGTTCTTCTGACATCCCAAATAAAGAGTAAAGATCTGCAGATCTCCATTCCACCAAACTCAAGACTGAAAATCAGTCACAGGCACTCGGTCTTTCCATGCACTGACAGCAGGGCCAAGCCAAATCCTCATCTTCAAGGAATTTACCCACAAAACTACCAAGATTCTCCTGAGCATCACCACACTGCAATTCTGAGCAATACTGAAAACTGGCATGGGCCAAACGTTTACTTTCCCATAATGAAGGAATAATGTAGACATACAACACAGGGCCTGCACTCAAATCTTTGAAGGAAAATTTCCAGCAAAGCTTTGCTGGCCTTTTTTTTAATGTGAGATGAACAATGTGGCTTTTTTGAGTCCAATTATTTAAAAACCAGCCAAAAGGTTTGGGTGGAAATTCTCCAACCCCCTGCCATCCATCCAGAAACTAACTCCAGTAGGAACCAGACACCACCCAAACTGAATTCCAGTCCAATAGCTAAATCTTGGCACAGCTGTATGCAGGCAGAAAACAGGAAGCTAAGTGTGGCTAGGAGACAAGCCTGAGTGAGAAATGTTGGCAAACCTTAGTAAGCATGAGACCCCATCTATCCCTCTCAACTGTAACCAACTTATTAATATTAAAAAAAATGATCATTTCTATCATTATGTATAAACAGCTACATCATGCCCACTCTGTTTTACCCTCTATTAAGTCTAACTAGGACATTTATGGTCTGGAAGAAGAGCTGAGGAGTCACTAGTTAAACTCTAAGACATGCTTTTTCTTGGCTTGGGTTCCCCCTGGAGAAGAGGCACCTGGAATCCCTGGAAGACTATTGCTGGGTGAGGCAGACCATCAGCTCCCTGCTTCCGGCTGGTTTGAGCAGTCAGAGAGATCTGGGCTTCTAACAGCCTCCTTGAGCCCTTGTCTGTGTCTCCTGTTGGAGATATAATCAGTTGCACAAACATGGAATGAGGTGCTCACGTGCACCTGAATTCTGCAGGCAAGATGAGTGTGCATGAAAAATTACCCAGGTCACTAGCTGCTTGTAGTGACAGTCACTTTGAAGAACATAAAGGTTATGGGTGTCTGAGGTTCCCCAGAAGCTCCAGGGAAACTGGGAGGTTGGGTTGTAATGGGCAGTGGCTCCATTCCAGCTGCTCATATTCATGCCTTATATCAAAGTCAAGCATCTGACTTCTGCTACGTTCAACCATGCAGCCCTGCCAGCTTGTCCCAGAAGAGGGTCCTCTCCCCCTACAGTCCCATGATAGGGCTCACTAGTGAACTGCTACCATCCTCAGCTGTATGGGGCTGCGAAAAGAAGACAGGCTGTGATGACACAACTTGCACTCAAGAACAGCTGAGAGTGGAGCAGCTTTTTGCAACTGTCCACATCTGCCTTAACAAATACATGGAAGGTTTCCAATGCTGGCTAGGGTCCAAAGGCAGACTCTCAACAGTCCTCCTGTTAACTCTGATGAGAAAGCACCAACATACAGCTTAGCTTCTGGCCAAACACAGCCACAGCTTTAACCAGACCATTGGAGAGGAAAGACTGGGCAATGAGCTGGGGGAAATTTGCATTCAGAGGTCCACTAACCCAGAGTAGTGTAATGGAGGCTGAGTTCCCCTGCAGACTGATATTCCTCATGTTTCTGCTTCTTTTTGATTTTACTTTGCAATGTGCTCTCCAACACAGGTAAGGACTGGGAGATGACATCCAGGTGCCCACCATTGGATGTTCACATGTCCGTAGGTCTTGCCGTTTCTGTAGGCTCTGGTATCCTCTCAGGTGACAGTTGCTTCACACGGTACTGCAGATAGGGTGGGTATCTCTTGCATGTCCACTGCTCTCAGCCTGCCACAAATGAGTTAGCATGCAAAAAAAAAAGAGGCCTGGCAAGAAAAAGGAATGACCTGGCCAGGACTGTTCACAGTGATGGCTGTTGTGGCTCTGCTGAGCTGTAGACATTTTTTAGCTGCAGTTCCATAATTTGGACCAAAGTAGCTCTGTAAGGGCCACATAAGCAGAAGAACATGGATTAGTGCTGGAAAGAGACTATTACAGCTGTAAGAAAGGCTAAGGGAAAATAATACATCCATGATCCAGTGCTGGATGACATAACCATTGTTTTCTGTCTCCTCTCCAGTGCTGGTGCTTGGTTCTTCTACTACAAGATGGGAGAAAGGCAGAAGTGTCTGAGCATCCCACCCTTCTGGTGGTGCCTTTTCTTGCAGGACAGATCCAATCGAGCTAACTACATTTAGCTTCAACCAGCAACACCAGTGCACCATTGCCATGTGCTCAGTGCCACAGGATAGCAATGCAGAACAGCCAAGAAGTACCTGCTCTGTCATTACAAGGAGTTTATTTATGGGGGAGGAAGGAGAACAGAAATGCCTTATCATTAGAAATATCAGAAGTGCATTATCAGGGATACTGGCTGGGTTTGCAGTGGGGCCAGCAAAGCTGGGCTAGTACCCACTGCAGGAAAGCACCAGTCCTGAAGAAACTGGGCAGGGATGCAGTGAAGTTTGTCCTGATTATGTGAGGGGTTGGAAACCACACAGTGGCTCTTTCAGGGACTGGCTCTGGAAGTCTCCCAGCTTTTGCTGAAGCTGAATGGCTGGTGGGTAATGATTTATTTTTAATTTTATTCTCTGCATTAGGAATTGGAAAGGCTCCCAATTCAGTTTTTTGTAACTGCTTGGCTGTAGCAAAACAGGAAGGCTTGGAGAAGAATCCTGCTGCTTAGTTGAGCATGAGCTTTTCCTCAAGCTCATGCCAAGCAAAGCTGCTTCATACTGCAGCCTTGCTTTGCCTTCTTGCTGCTCCATGTCTTGTTCTCTTGGGCTTGATGGAGAGGGGGCTCTGTTCCTCACTTTAGCACTGCAAGAATGTCCAGGGTGTCGGTGGAAGGCACATGGAAAAGAAAGGCATAGTTTGATATGGCTTCTGTGGTGCTGAAAGTGAAGGAGAAAGCCAGCAGATCCTGCACTCATCTGACAACCTCAGAGCTGAGATCAGAAAGTAGGAGACAGGAAGGGTGTCAGGAAGAGGAAGGGGTACCAAGGCAGGCTGCCGTGTTTAAGGATATACTGGGGTGCAGATCGCAGGGGAAGAAGAATTGTGGGACCCTGCATCTGCTTCTGTGAAGCCAAAAATATGGGAGATTGTAATGGTTAGGGAGAGGGTCTAAATCAGTTTCAGTTGGTGCCTGTAATTCTAGCACAACAACCAGCTCTCACCTAGAGTTCAACAGGCAATGAAGCAACTTTGCTAAAAAGCCAACAGTTTATTGAACCCATCACCAATAAGAGAAGGAAAAACCTCAAATAAGTAAAAGAATCAAAAAGGTAAAACAGATAGTGTATCACAATGCCTTTACACACACTGAGAGAAATAGGAGACAGCTAACATATTGGGTTTTGGCCTTAGATGAGAGCTCTGGGACAAGAGAGTGTACAGCAACACTCACAACCACAAAAGGCACCACACACACACACTTGCACCCTCCTTTCCAGAAG
>VZRI01004996.1:316332-382544 GCA_013397515.1 Upupa epops | reverse complement strand
GCCCCTTGTTGCCATCTTAGCCAGGAGTAGATCATGGGAGACCGTGTCGAATGCCTTACTGAAAGCTAGGTAAACCACATCCACAGCCTTCCTCTCATCAACCAGTCTATTCACTTGATCATAAAAGGAGATCAGGTTAGTCAGGCAAGACCTACCCCACCTAAACCCATGTTGACTGGGCTTGATCTCTTGGCCATCACACAGTTGTTGCATGATAGCACTCAGCACTAACCATTCCATAGCCTTGCCTGGAACTGAGGTGAGGCTAACAGGTCTGTAGTTACCTGGATCATCCTTCTGACCCTTCTTGTGTATGGGGGTCACATTCACCAACTTCCAATCATCCAGGACCTCACCTGTGATCCACGACTTCTGATAAATTATGGATTGAGGTTTAGCAAGCTCATCCGCCAGCTCTCTCATCACTCTGGTATCTTCACAGTGAAGAACTTCCTCCTTATATCTAATTTAAATTTACTTTTTTTTCCAGTTAAAGCCATTATCCTGTGTCTTGTCACTACTAGTTCCTCAACCCAGCACAGGTCAGCAGTGTCCATCTGGCACTCCAAATTCTAGGAAGGACATAGCTGGGGATCTCTCAGCCCAGCAGCCCATAAACACTATCCTGGTTCTGGGAATTAGGCCAGATGTGGCCCAGGGAGACCCCATTTCTACTGTCATATCTGTGACTGGCATGCTGGCTGTTGCTCCAGGGTGAAAATATGCAGCAGAGCTGGGCAGGAGTTGAGGCAGCACAGAGCCATCCAGGCTGTTCCTCTGCATGGCCACAGCCTATCTCACTGGCCTCTAGGAAGGAGCCATCAGAAGTAACTGCCTCAGTTGCTGCAGCTTTCTACTTCTTGTAGAAAAAACTACCCTCTTTGTTGCATCAGTTTCCATATCTATGCAATGGAGAAAGCAGCCTCCGGGGACCTGGAGAATAAGAGAGCTTTAATAGTTAGAGAATACCAAGAAACTTGGATAAACAGCCTTGAAAGGACATAGGATACCTTTTCCTTGAAGGGAGGTTAACTCCTGGCTGCCAACAACCAGCTCCTGCTTCAGTAACCTCCAGACTGGTGAAAGGCGGCTCCCTTGCTTGGCATTGGTAACTTATAAGATAAAACCTAAATACTCATTAAAGCAGTGCTTGGCAGGAACACCATCCTCAATTACAAAAATAATTTCTTTTTTTTATGAGTCCGAAGCCTTTGGGGCCTCATAATCTAATTAAATAAAGCTTTCTTACTTTCCTCTTGCCTGCTTCCCTAGCTTCTGTTGCACCAGCAAAGACAAATACATATTTTTAATTTGGCAGAATCCCCCTGCATCATGTGTAACCTCCTGGCCAGAATCTTCCTCTCTTCCCCACAAGCCTGTGTCCTGCTTAGGCAGGCTGTGTCCAAACCTTGTTGCTTTGGTTCCTACAAAGTTCCTGAAATACCAGGCATCTTGTCTGATTTCATACATTTCCACCATCTGGGTATTCAGTAGCCTTCTGAGGAGAAAACAGGTAGATTATGGCAGGACCAAGCCCCACCTAAGGGAAGTTCTGCACTGGGAGTGGTGCCTTGTGCCTGGTCTGATCTTCAGAACTGGAGAAAGATCCTCGCCTGTATGTGTCCAGTACCAGCCAACAGCACATACACAGAGTAGCCAGAGACCTCTGCAAGAGGAACCAAGAGCACGGCTTGCTGTGGAGGATGCTACGATTAGCTGGTCCTGCTTTTTACAGAGCAGTGTATAGATGTTTCTCTGAACTGGCTTCAGACCATCCAGCTGGGGAGGGAAGGTAACACAGGGGACTCCCTTGCCATCTCTATGAGGATCTTTCCCAGAACAACGTGAAATTTTTTGGAAAAATTGTTCACTGACCAAAAATTGCAATTATAGGTCAACTAAAAGTTGCCTTCATTTGTGATGCTGAAACCCCCGGAGTGCTGGATTTTAAAAAAATCCCCAAGTGTAAAAAAAGAACTAAAAAAAAGAGGTTACGGGAAGTGACTTTTATGCTTTGACTCCAGAGTATGGAAGCAAATACAGAAAACAAAAATGAAAAGCAAAAATTGCACAGAAAAATCCAAACGCTTTAATCTGGTATTACAGCGTCTGCCTACAAACTTAGAATTTTTTTAAGTTTTTAAAAGAAAATAAGATTTGGGTCAAATTTGTTTTGTCATATCAACAAAATAATAGAGAAATAACTGTCACACAGAGGAAGAGAATCTAGAGAGGGTTTTCAGTACAGCTAGTAAACCGTAAGTGTATTGGTCACCTGGGCCTAGTGTAACTTTTCCTGCTGAAGGCTGATGAGGAGAGCTCAGAGACCCATGCTCCAGTCCCTGAGAAGGAAGCAGCACTGGGATCTACTTTTCATGTAGACCTGCAGGTTTTGGCTTTTGAGAGGGTGTCAGTTCTCCAGCTCAGAGCCACAGAGAGATGAGGAGCTCAGCTGCAATGTCTGAAAGGCAGATACAGGATGGGAAGTGACTGCACAAGCCACCACATCAGCTGGGAGACCCTCAGTCCAGAAAGCACTCCATCCAGAAAATCACAGAGTGGTCCTGTCCCTAGCTCACTTGTTGCCACACTCACAACACACTATGAGCTCCAGGAAAGATGCTCCTCCGGGATTCTAAGGTATCTCAGCTGGAGATCAGGAGATACAAAAACAGCAGATTAGGGTTTTGCCATAGTGAAAGCTTTGGCAGGTTGTCCTAGGAACAAAACTGTGCCTCAAGCCATAGAGGAAGAAAGAAAAATCTGGAATGAATCTTGTGCCTATCCTGCTTGGAAGGAAATACTCCCTGAGCCTTGATGAGGTTTCTTGAGGCAGTTGGCAATGACAGGGAATCCCACCATCATTAACAGACTGCCTTGGAGAAGAAGAGGACCTAGGAGATGATGATGTAAGTCCTTTTAGAGCTGGTGGTGCCACACAGGGCAACTTGCAGTGGTGCTGGGAGGCTGCCTTAGAATGTGGTCTATTTTTCTGGGATCCACCTGAACACAGCTCTTACCCAGGACACAGGGAAACGTTGCTCCTTCAAACAACCCTATATCAGATAGCCCGAGCAACCCTCCAGTCCTTTCTTCTCCACAGTGACCAGCCTGGCCCTTCAAGACTGGCTCACATGCTGAAAAACCATGAAAGAAGGATATGAGGTGATGAGAAGGAAGAAGAGGGAGGAGTGGAGAACATGTAAGCAGTGGTGGTGAAGAGGCATGTGGCCAGAACCAAGCTGAATCCCAGAGTTAAGAAAAAGCACAGAGAACACAAGAGGCTTGGACTCATCTCCACCATTTCTGCTCAGGCTGCCTGCAGCTCCTTATATTCTCTGATACAAGTGAGAGACCTCTGGAACTAATTCAATGACAGAAGCAGCACGTGCTCTAAAGCAGGAATCACTAGTGTCTTTGCTCTGGACCCAAGCAGAATTAGGTGCTGCCCAGGGTCAGGAAAGCCAGGTTATAGAATGCGTGAAAGGATCTCTCTAAGCATCTCAGCCACTCATCTCCTTGAACTCCTGCAGGAATAGCAGTGAGGATGAAGAGTGAGGTGGTCATTCTCCCAGTTGGTGGGCACCACTCAGCCTCTCCACCAATAAGCCCAGCCTGTTACATAGGTTCACAAAGGAAATGTGTGAGGCACCCAGAACTGGCCCCATCCCTCTTGCCTATGATTCCTGCACCACACCTGCTACAGAAAACACTAATGAGCCTCGTTTGTAGAAAATACCATTCCTTCCCACCTATCTGCCCTCTGAGAGCCTGGATGCACTGAGCCTCACATGGACTGTCCCAGCACATCCGCAGGAATGGCACTTCCATGTTGAATGGGAGGGAAGGTAATTTTCACCCTCAGCAAACGTGTCAAGGAGATGTTTTTGTCAACTAGTAGAGTAAGCATCAACCTCAAGAGATGTGGCCATTCACAGCAGCAGATCACCCACTCCAGTGACTGCTCACATATAAAGTTCAGGCAGGCTGTTCCCTCAACAGGAATCACTCTGTCCACAGCCAGAACTTTAGTGACAGCAGCAACAGAAAATTAGGTGTTGAAAGGAAACTCAAAAGATCATCTAGTCCAACCCCTTGCCAGAGCAGGATCACTTAGAGGTCACAAAGGAACGTCATCAGGTGGGTTTTGAATTCCCATCACTGACACCCTCCATTTCCACCTATAAACAGGACAACATCATTTGGACACTGAATTGGCCTGATGGTCAAAGAGAGGGCCTTGCTGGCATAGCTCCTGTGTCTTCTATCAGCACTGCTGCTGACACCTTGGCAAAGTCACTTCACTGTGCTGAGTCTCAGTTTCTCCAGAGAATCATATAGACATGGACTGAAGAGTGATAACATGCTAAGACAGGAGGAAACCCAGTATTAATTCAGAACTATTTGGCTTCCAGCCTTACAGATCCATGAGGATCTCCAGGCAGAAACACCCACTTCCACTCCTCTTGTGCCTAACTTTTAGGGGGTAAGTAGAGACCATCCATTTTGTGAATCAGCCATCTCCCCAACTTCCCCTCTGGGCTTAGCCACCCACTTTCAGACTTTATCCATTGTTTGCTTGGACTTATACAGGAAAAATCATGTTAAAGAAAATCATTGCTGGATCACACACTTTGGAGTGGTTGCAATGAACAAGAACACAGGGAATTACCCTATTTTTAATACAAAAATATCAAATGTTAATATGCTACACTCCTAGCTAAAACATAATCTACTGGCATGGGGATAATTTAAGCTACAATACTAGCTACTACATGAGGCCTGGAACTCCATACAAATATTGCACTGATCCAACAGCTACAAGGCTCTGTTTATCCTAGTAATTAATTCTCTCTTATGTTTAGTGATACAATTAGTGAAACACTGCCACTCTGATGGGCTTGCTTCCACCAGTGCCTTTTACTATATTTACATACCCACAATAGGCTGTGTCTTACAGAAAAGGGTGAAATTGCATTTATGGAGACAATGCCACATGCATTCCCAAAGCATCTTATAGATGTAAAGTTAGGCTCCAAATTGCAGGTTTATTGTGTGAGCACACAATGAGCTCAGATTAAATATTGACTAAAGCCAGCCTAACACCCAAAATAATAAAGATGAGTACAATAGTGTGATTTGCTCCCAGCCGCTTACAGAAATGCACATCTGTAACATATAATATGCCCTTCCCACTGATATACTCTTTGTATTCCAGCTAGCCTTAGGCAGGAAAATTTCATTCTCATAAATTATGGATTTTCCTTCCCAACTGCCAACACATCCATATTACCAGTTGCAAAACAAACCAATATCACCACAAAAACCCAAATACTGTTCCCCTGACACAGTGATGAGTAGGTGACTAGGTCCTTGTATCCTCAAAGTTGAGGTAGGAAAATGGAAGATAAACATGGGTAAAATCAGAGAATCCTTTCCCTTTTGTCCCTCAAGACATGAAAGGTGTGGACATGGCAGGTATCTTTTTAGAAAGTACTCCCAGCCCTAGCTGTGCTCTGAAAACCATGTGTCCTTCTCACGCCTTCCTCCTCCCCAGACTTGTAGATGAAATTCAGGAAGACACAGATGCTAATGCAACAATTATGCTAATAACATAGTGCTGAACAGAGGTAACACATACCCCTCACGGCTGCTTGACCTCTAAATCCTCTAATATGCTACTGCTTCAATGAAGATTAAGAGAAATTGTAACCTAACACAGACAAAAAGACACAGGGAGACAGGGCAGGATCTTGCTCAGCCCCACTCCAGTCCAGATGCAGTCATATCACTTCAGCTTCTCTGTACCATCTCCATGACAACCATGTAATTTGGATGCAATAACCACTGCCGAATTGATCTTTAAATGTAGCTTTGTTATAAAACACAATACTGACCACGTCAGGCTCAGAATAAAAGAGAAGTAACCCCCCTATCAATGAGCATTGCAAATTACGAGCCCCCCCACCCCCTTTCATTTTCAGCTGCTGAACAGTCTTGCTGTATCAATAATTGCACAGATGAGCGGATTTTAAAACCAGTAAGAGCAAACACACACGTGTGTGTGGGCAGCATGCTGTACTATAACATCTCAAACAAGGCACCACACCGAGAACTGTAAAAACGTGTCAGTATATATTCAGAGAATGGGCACCTCTCCCCATGCATGCGCATGCACACACACACACACACACACGTCTCGGGGAGATTCAGCCTCTAGCAGCTGAAGCATAAAGCTGATGCATCAAATAATCCTTACAAGAATCAAAACCGGTATAACTAAGCACAAAATAGGACAGGGGATCAATGTACCGCAAGACAATGAGAGCTGAGGAGCTCACATCTGCACTTACCCGAGGAAAGAGCTGTGTATTTTTTTGGTCCTTTCACAAATGCAGTTCCCTTTTCTCTTCAACAATCCATGCAAAATAATCTGCAGTCCCACTGACGGAGGAGTGTCCCTGTCCCTCCCCCTCCACCACCTTACTAGACCTTCCTGTTACTGGCTTCCTTCTCCCTTCCCTCCGGCTCTCCCTCTGTTGCTGGCGATGGTTACACCTCCCAGCCTTCCCCCAAGGTGTCAAGAGACTGCTAGGGCTCCAGCAGGCAGGGTGGGAGGGGACCGGGAGAGGGGGAGGAGGCAAGGAGTTACGGTGAATGGACCCAGGAAAGGATGGAATAAAGCCTTTTCTGGCCCCAGAGGAGCACAGACAGGAGCTGGAGGCTTCACTCACCTCTCGGACTGTGCAGGAGCTGCCAACAGTATTCCCAGGGGCATTGGAGCTTGTCACTCCATGTATGTACACCCACAAAGTGCTGGGAGGCAGGTCTGTTTCCTGCTGTTGTCACCCTTCGAGCTGAGACTGGTTTGAAGTTTTTGACTGGAATCCTGCTAAATTCTCATGCTGTCATTAACAACTGATGCATTTCTGTACACAGACATACAGCTCTGGAAGTGCTGCAAGAAGCCACCCTGTTGCAGACCCCAGAAGTGCGGGGTAGCTTCCTTCATGCCTTTGGGCACTCCCACTTGCTTCAGCCCTATCTCATTGTATCCCATTGCAGCATTGCATCGTATCTTATCGCACCTGAGCTCATGACTGAAGAGCCTTGCTGGGCTTCAGCAGCTGCCCATGGGCCCAGCTTGCTCCAGAGCCCAGGGCAAGCTGGACCATACTCACTATCACTGGGATGTTACACATGCATAGTTCCCTCTCTTCTGACAGCTCTTGTATGCAAGGGCAGTGGATTTGGCATCTTGTTCACCAAGATGGCTGAGGATGCAGCATGAGGTGGAGAGACACAAGGACACAATATTCATCCTGCTTCAGCCGCCCCATTACTTTACTCATAAAGCCAGTGCTGTAGGGAAACCCTGTCTCTTGGCCTTTTGGTGTCTGTAATGCAACAGGCGTTTCTAAGGACATACAGGTGAGAGGTGGTGCTCATCCAAGGTTTGCAGCTAGAGCACAGACCTGTGATCCATTAGCCTGAGGTAGCTGGGGCAGTGGCCAGCTACTGGAATCCTTCACCTGGAGCTGGCAAGTACCTTTGCACTGGAATCTTCCGTATCTTGGCAACACATGCAGCCTGCAGTGCTCACCCATCTGCCTGACTGTTTCACAGGGTCATGTGATGCCTATCTGCCCTCCTCCCTGTGCCTCTAGGTGCACTGAGCACCATGTGCAAGCACTGTCCTACCTTCTCAGAGCTCGCAGGAGGCCGTAGGTTCCCTCAGCAGCATGCAGACAGAGCAGCCCTGCTCAGAGGACTGAGGCCAAGCAAGAATTTGGCATCTGCCCCAGACACATGTTTCAAGATAGGTGATGGCTTCCTGTTTACCTAGAGAAAATCTGTCCCTAGGCCTCTGGGTCTCTTGCAAAGCTTGATCCAGAGGATGCACACTGCTGAATGAGCAGATAAATCCCCAAATGAAAAACAGCATTACAATGTATAGCCATATATCCAAACACAAAGCACAGCCATTAAAAGAAATAAAGTCCTGTTGCAGCTCAGCAGAACACAACCACATAGTTATTCTTCCAGAAGGGACACCCCACAGCACAGCACACAGGGTTGTTAGCTAGGGATAGTAACAGTAATGAATCATGTAATGAACCACCCTGCAGCTATACCCAAATATTTTCCAACAAACACAAGTGTGAATGAATGTTACCATGCTGGAGAGACACACCAAGTGGATCTTGTGGTGGTCACAAACAAGGGCAGTACGCTGACAGACGAGTCCAGCCGTGGGACTGTTAATCTCCCTCAGGGTTCCTTCATCCAAAAGACTGGATTCACATTACACCATCACAAAAGTCTGTCCTGCTCATTCGATCAATTCTAATGTATTTGTAATCAACCAATTATCAAATTGGGGTACTTTAACCCAACAACAAAAAATTTAAACATTAAAGAAAGCACAAGCAATATTCACCAACCTATTGCACTGTTCAGGTCTGAAGGCAAGAAGCAAATCCAATTTCTGTGCAACCAGCCCTAGGAAGTGAGATTTTGCAGCATGAGAAAATGAGGTTCTAGTTTCTAAGAATACATCCACTAGTGGGGCTCCAAATAACTGGGTTATCAATCATTCTGCTTCTGGGAATGAGCAGATCAACAGCTAGATACAGAGAGAAACCTTCTCTCATCCTTGAGCAGTTTTGGCGTGCTTGTCCTGATCATTTATGAGACACACCTAACTGTAACAGAGTACTACAATTTTTCCTGGATTGCCAGTTCATCTTAGATGCTTTGCACACATTGTCACTTTTTTATTATTAAGACAGCTCCAAAACTATAGCACTTTTGGCCATGCTGTTTAACTGCCTATATGTGAACATGCAGATGCCATTCTCGTGACCTGAGTTGTCTGGGGAAACAGGAGTGGCCTAGGGAGAGGCCACCCTCCTTCCATGCCAACACCAGGGGAGTCATCCCTCAAGCAACAAATGAAATCACATATCTGGGAGCCTTCCCAGACCATGGAAATACTCCAGCTAGGTTCATGGGAGAAGAAAAAGACGGGAGTTTGTTGTCCCAAGATTGCTTATGGCCACATACATACCCTGTAGGATCCACTGGTAAATCTGAGCTCCAAGGCTGTTTCTTGTGCCGCTCTGGCTGTGCTCCCCTTTTGCTCCGAGTGGAGAAGCCAAGACCACTGACGCTTCAACCCCACAGAGTTTACTGATTTCACCTGACAACTTTAAGTGTCTTAACGCTTAAATTTGAAATGCTGCATCCCTGTTACAAATAGCCTTCCAACCATGCCCTGCTCATGCCTACTTAGTTTGGCACACAAGGACACTCTTGGGTGCTGCTCAGCCTTCTTAATTTTTTTGTATAAAAACATCGCAAGTGGTCTCATGCACTCAGGATTTGTTTCCATGACATCCCGTAGCTATTTTTCTCAGTAAATCTCCTGGATTGCCCAGCTGAGACTCACTAACTTTTGGTACAGTACTTTTTTTGATAGAAGTCAGAAATGGGAGAAAGCTCTCTGAGGACCTTGCTGCATCCTCTTTGCAAGTAGCGTGAGTAGAGTTGTGTGGAGAGGAGAAACAGACTTCTGAAGAAGGGTCAGTCCTTGTGAGCCTTTGTCTGCATGTCTTTTGACACTTGAAATCAGCTCTTTGTTCTGGGTAATGGCTGTCCTGAAAAAGTCTACCCTGGAGCTGTTTGTGCAGACTGCTGAGATACTGAAGCATCACGATGTGGTTCACATCAGGGTGGCCAGAGCTGGTGGAGAGACAGCTCCTTATGGCTACTCTGGGAGCTGGGGGAGCTGAGAGTTGTTTAGTCTCACCCTGGGTGGCTGGAGAACAGACAGAAATGTTTCTTTTAGGATAACCATAAGGATACATGCAAAATGCTTTCTTAATGCTCTGAGGCAGAAGAACTGCTAACAGGTTTCTAAGTCAGGTAAGATGGAAGGGTGAGATGGACTAGGAAAGTCCTAGAAGAGGGTCCAAGGAAAGCATTACACTTTTGTGTATGTGTGCTTGCACTGGAGAGACCCTGCAGATTTGGGCCAAAATCAAGTGTCTTGACACTTGAACAGACACTCACAGCTGGTCACATCACTTCCTGCTTCACAATGGCTTGTTCCAGGGTGGCTCATGTTTTGTTTAGGGTCACAGAGCCACTGGGGAACCACAGACCCATGATGGGTCAGAGGATGCGGGAAGGAATTGCCAGAAGCCTCTGCTTTAACAGCCAGCTGAAAACTATTTGGCCTGAAATTTTGGAAAGCCCAGATGAAACTTGTCCTCCAGTAATGAAGGTGCCGTTTATGTACAGGAAAAGCACACCTTTACTCAAGAAAAAAGCTTCCCAGTTTGTAGGTGATATTGCTTATGGCAGATACTGCCAGATCCAGAGGCCAAAGCTACTCCTACAAGAGGATGAAGAGAGGATCAAGGTGTCCTTGGAGATAAGGTCTAGTCAAGATAGCCCACATCCAGCATTTCTGCATCAAAGCAGGCTGTTGTCTGATCTATAGATGTATAGGGGAAGACAGCCAAGCACTAAATTGTACCAAGCATCTGACCCTGAGACGAACTGTCCAGCAGTTAATTAACTCATGGGGGAAATTATTCGATGTCCTATGTGAGCATTAGTCACCTCTCTCATGTATCCAAAGAAATCTCCATGTGCTCTGGAGGTCTTTTTGATCCCTTGCCCAGTCTAGGCATTTCTGCCTGGGAAATCCCAGCCTGGAATATGGAAGGTATCATTCCTGGCATTTCAGGTGTCGACAGCATTGATGCTGCTGAAGGATCACTGTCTTCGCACTCTATCTTCCTACAACTTCCAGATGAGTCACTATCCTCCAAAATACCATCTTCCCTGTGCTCATGGCCATTCCTGGGTATAGGAATTTACATTTGTCTTCCTGAGAACTTACTGCTGACATAAAGTAGCTCCCCAAGCATATCCTATCACTCACAGCATCTGACTTGTCCCAAGTTCTCAAAGTTGTAGTGTAAAAAAACTGTATCCTCAGCAATTGATCTGACTACCATTTGGGAAGTCAAAAGAGATTCTGCTGTTCTTCTGCCTACAAGGGGTCTGCAGCATCTCTTCCATGTTTTATTATATTTCAGTGCAGTGAGTCTCCCACTGCTGCCATTCATGATTTCACCTAAATAAACGTGATCCAATTTTGTCTGACTAATCTGAGGCGCAACTATGCCATTCCCCAATGCTCCAGGTAACAACAGACATGAAGCATAAACATTCTAAAAAGATTTGTAACTGTGTCTTATGAAACTGCTCAGCATAGTTTTTCTGGTACTAGATCTGTGCAAACACTTGGCATTTAATAGACAATACACTGCCTGCTTACTACTGGAGTGAGAAGCTTTCCATCACCTCCGAAGAACCCATCAGACTGAACACTTCTCTCTTTTTGTAGTATCAGAACAGTATTTTGCCACCTTCATCTAAAAACAACATGCAGCATTTATTTTCTTCCTGACATATATGCTTATAAATAAACACACATGCACAGTCTCTTACAGTCCTTAATGCTGGGAAACATAATTTTCATCGACTGCTCTTTCAAATCAGCCTTCCAGGTCTCTGCATTACATAACAGTTAATTCACCACTTATGCTAATAAATCTCTTCTTCTGTTTGAGTTTTTCATTACCGCTATTATTTCCACTTTGCTCTTCCTTAACAATGATAGATTCTTAGCTAAGAATAGCTTTGATAAGTGCAAAATCGCGTGTTTGTGCTGTAGAGGAGACAGCACCTATCAAAGTTTTCTTAAACAACCCTCATTTATAAAACACATTGGTTTGTATCAGTTTCTCCTCCAATCCTTTCTTACTTGTAATTATTCTCAGTCTAGAAAAACTGACCACTCTGGAGTGCCTTGCATATGTATTTTCAATTTAGGATTACATTCCGTTTGTAAGAGGTCATTTAAGCAACAATTAATTCTGGGATCAGTAATCAATTCACCTTTATCTGTCAGATTGAGATCTGTTACCAAATTACAACAAATCTACTGCAAGAGTTTTGGTAGGATAAAACTATCATCTGTCATTTTTAGAAACTCTGGGGCTGTGTTATTGGCAGCAACACGAGGCCTTCAGCATCCATCCCTGAGGCTGAAAAGTGTTCTGGGAACATGGATTTTCTTTCACTTAGTTATGAAGCTGTTTAGGGATGCTATTTGTCCTGCCCCCTGGTTCAATGTGGTAGTCTGCAAGGATATATCTGTGCTGGGGCAGATCAACTTGAGTCTGAATGGGAACAGCAGCCCTTAGCTGTGTTAGTACAAGCATATGGACACTGTCCCAGCAATGTCTGAATATTTGAAAGCAAAAAAAGCTATGGCTCTGTTAGCAATTCCCAAGGGAAAACAATTTATAGAGGTGCTCACAGCTCTGCGGGTGTCCCTAAGGCACTGCTTCATTCAAAAGCCACCCCAGCAAGCCAAAGCTCCTATGCATCTTCAGTGAAACCTGCACAGTGGCATCTCCCCAGTTCAGAGGGATCTCCGGTGTGGTTTTCACCAACGAGGTGGTGAATGTGACAGACAGGAATGGGTTTCTCCCAGCATTGCTTGGCTCTTGGATTCCTTTGAAGGTCTTATCTCCTGCTCCCTGTCCTGCCAGCCCTGGGTTCACTAGTGTGTCCTATGATCTGGGCCTGTGTCTGTGTCTCAGTAATACCCAAAGTGTCCTATTTATTTTTGGAATTGAGAATATCTGAAGTACATTTATTGCTTAGGCACGTGCCAGTGATGTATGGGATAACAGTACAATCTCCTTTCTACCTACTTCTCTGCATTTCAAGCTCAGAGGGCTGGAAGAGTGCCACCAATAACTTTGTTCATATAATTACAGAACTTACTGTTTGCCCTGATGTCCAGATCTGACTCATGGTTCAAAGGAGTCACCTTTGTTCTTTAACAAAAGGCATTGGCCACTTCTGCTAGGGGCTCCTACCAGACACCGCTCCTTGAACACTGCATTTGTCTTCAGAGCATCCTCACAGCAATGTGCCCTGTCTCAATCCCTATGCACAAGCACTCCACCCTGAGACAGACACACTCCAACTGGATCACCTGCACTAGATGTGAGCTGCCCAGGACATGGCAGTAGCTGCTGAGCACCTGAGACCACAGTGCAGGGAGGAGGCTGGTGAGCAGCAGCTGCAAAGAGACATAATTTATGCATCCTCACTTCAGTCAGATAGTGTAGGGTCCTGACATCTCTAGGAGGTTTTCTCTTTCCAGACTGCAGCAATTCCACGTGACCTTACCTGGATGCTTGCTCCTTTTTAAGTGTCTTATGTGCTGGACTGGCAGCCCTGGATGCAGCATGGACTTGACATTTGAAGAGAGTTTGAATCAGAGGTTATATGAGTTTGGGGCTTGGACAGTCCAAAGTGGTGTGGAGGGCAGGAGGAGTAATTTTGCCTCCTGACGGCAGGTTCTGAAGCATGGATATCAAGGGGCAGAGAACAGAGAAAGGAGACTGCTGTTACCTGAGAAAATCCAGGACTTGGAAAAAAAGGATGCTTCAGTAGTGGAAAGAGAGCCCTGGCTCTTCCAGATCAAGGACGTCTCAGCCTGTAGGATTAGGTATAGTGACCATTAAGCACAGTGACTAAGGGCAGTGAAAAATTTTGTCCAAGGTAAGCCTGCCTGTGTAAAGGGACAGGCATTGCCTCTCTGTCTGTAGGTGTTGGCCCAGATGTCTACCCTCACCTTTAAGATATATTTTCAATCTGGATACAACTCACAGATCACAGCCAGGTGCTCTGGCTCAGACTTTTCAAAGACTTGGCATAGGGAAGATGATATAAAGATACATTTTTGAATGATAAATCTGATTTACATTATATTGTCTGTAAATATAAATTTTCAGTTGATGGAAAGGAACTGATATTTTGTTTAAGCTCAGTTAGAACCTGGCTAGGGGTATGGGAAGAGAAGCATGAAGAGCACAAAGCTCTCACATCTGTGAAGGCGTTGGGTTGCAATTAGCAGTGATGAAGCTTGCAGCTACATGAACCTGTGTGAGGAGGATCCCAACATCTTTGTGTGTTCCCGGGTTACTAAAGTGGATTCAATAAGAGGTATATTTTGAGATGTTGATGGAAAGATGACACAGATGCCAATGAATTACCATTAGCTATGTATGCCCTTAGGACTATTGTAGCTGAAGCATTTACTGTTGTTGAAATGGCCACTGGATCTGGGACAGGGAGCATAAAACTGCATGGCTGAAGCCATTACAGACACCTAACATCACTGCAGCTAATGGCACTGGAAGGGGCAAAGAACAAATTATTCAGTGACTGGACTGAGAGACTAAATTGAAACTTTTTCTGATAGAGCAATTAGGTGTAGCCCAATGTTTCATCTCTTTTGAGCTAGGAGACACGGGAAAACAGTGATCTTCTGTAAGTAGGGAGATGAAACATAGCTTTAAAATGTTGGGAAAAATCTATTTCAGTAAACTATGAGGACAGGACCATTCACAATGAAGAACTACAATTGCAACCTTTAGGACGTGATTTTTTTCTCTGTGTGAAACTCCTGCAGGAAGCTGCAAAATAGTTGAGATGGAAAATTAGAGTTTGTTTGTAAAGAAGCTTTTTTAAATTTTACTTTTTTTCATTCATTTAACTTCCAGATATTTTGTAGAGCTGAATTCTGTGAGGCACAGGGAAAGGACAATTCACTAAATGAGGATTTGGAAGGAAGCTAAGATAGGTCTGTGGAGGATGTTACTGTCCCTCATGCATTAACACATCTGCTGTTACCACCATTGATGGCATTGAGGACACAGTCATAATCAAACTTCCTTTCTCCAACCTTCTAACCATTTATAGGTAATCTCAGTGGGGCTCATGGGTTTTTTTTCAAAATCTCAATCACAGGACACATTCCAATAGAACGGGCATTCCTGGGGCTACTCCACGCCATGAGCGCAGCTGAGCAGATGCAAGGTGGGACTGTGTTTTCAGTGAAGACTTTATCATTCCTCACCCACAGGTCGGTATGGGACTGAGATTCAGCTAAGTAGTTCCCCAGCCTGCAATACCTTTAAACTCAATTTCCATTTCCTAAACCACTGCTGACATCTGTCTAAGAAATCATTATCTCCACCACCACGCTGAGTGTTAGGTTTTGCTGAGTATCACACGGAAGATTTGGAGCTTTTGACAGGATGCTGAGCTTAAGAAGCTGCCTCTGCAAGCAGCTCTGGGTATTTGTTGCATCTTACCAGCAGTTTTTTCCAGTGCACACACAAGCACACGCAAACACACTCCCTACATGCCAGCATACTGGCTTTCATGTGAGTTGCTTAAGTGAATGCTTGCTGTCAGATCTTCCAAGCCACAGCACATTTTTAATCAGCCAGATAATTCAATCATTCATTTCAGACCTGTTCTGTGCAGCTGTCATTTTCAAGCATCAAAGCTTCTCTGTTGAAAACTGTGCAGGCTGGGGGTTCATTCAGGCATCTCTGTTTCAAAGTGCTGGGGGAGGAGCAGATGGGGTACAGAGGAAAAGAACTAATGGCATGGATTAAAAGAACTTATTATAAATACTTCTGAAGCTACCAGCCAACCATCCTCAGCAGAGAACAATGGCGTGGCACCAGTGTGATGTAGGCATCTGCAGGATTTGCAAGGTATTTGGAGATCTCACTCTTAACTCCAGAGTGAGCTTCATGTCAGACATGAAGCTTCCTGCCTGAGATGCTCAAAGCCACCGAAAGGGATTTAGATGTCTGGTTCTCATTAAAATTAATGGAAATTGGGTGCCCAGACCTACAGGCAGCTTTCAAAAGCTTCATCTCCATTTATAATTAATGCTCCCAACAGAATGACTAAATATTTATACAATAGGCCATGTTATACACAAAATGGAAGAGGTGCCTATCGGTGCATCAGGGACCAAGAAATGAAGAAACTGATGAAGAACACTCCTCATTGTCTATTGTTTAAAGCTCTTCTACTTACAAACCTCCAGCATCTCCCACTAAATGAACAGCTGGGATGGTAGCTCCAGCAGCAATAAGTCTCTCAGGGTAAAATACAGCAAATTTAAACAGCAGCTTTACACTTTTCCTGTGTCCCTCTCCCTTCCCACAGCTCTGACTTCCATTGACAACTGACTTCTCTGCAAATCTCAATTTCCAGTACAAAAAATGCACACTATCACTGTAGGAGGAGTGCAGTGGAACTTAATCCATGAACACTCCTCTGCCTTGGTCAAAGATGCTTTAGATGGCAGACACCAAGTAAAAGACTGACACTAATCTGTCCTCAGGCATTAGCCTGTGACTGTGACTGGATCTGTACCACTGCATTTGCTTTGTAGCAAAGGGCAAAGTTTGTGGGCTGAACCCTGAAAGCATCTGACAGGTCTGTGGTAAGAGCATGAAATCTTGGCACTCCTACAGAGAAATCCAACGCAACCAGGTCCTGTCCTTGTTTGCCTGTCCCCCAAGGGGAAACTCTTCCTCAGCTGGGCCATGACTTTAACCCTGCAACAGCTGATCCAGTGAAAGGATGTCCTCAGAGAATGTACCGCATAGCCTTGGGTCCTCATGAGGAGGAGCTTCCAAGATTGGTTTAAGACAGACATTTGGGGTGGACTTGATGGTCATGGTGCTTTATTCTGCTTTAATTAGAGAAGTTTCAACTCATCCAACATTCAGAAATGTGCCCTTTAATTTTTTTTTTCTTCCATATCTCATCCAGAGCCACTAAACGGAGATGGTCTGGCTCAGGGAATGGGTTGATCTCTGCAGTGTCCTCCCATGTGATAGCATCTCAAGGTTTGTCAAGCCCAGATACTTGACTACTTCAGAGCTCATCTACGATTCCTTTGTAGTGTTCCAACTTGTAGGATGTAAGTTGTAGCTCCAGCTACATTACTCCAACTTGATTAAAAGGATAAAAGCTCAGCCAAAAGACACATGATTTGGTCAAAAGACACATGATTTGGTCTTGTGTTTGTGGTCAAACCCCCTCTGTCATCAAGGCATGCCTTGTACTCCAAGCCTCTAGCTTCTAGTCAGCTTGATCTCTGCTGCACTAGAAATCATTGGTATGTAATATTGGCTACCCAGGTGACTTTGGATAGATTACACAGATCTTCCTTTGGTCCTCCTGGCCATTCTGACCATATATTTCACAGCACAACATGGGCTGTGGTTAGTGTCAAGGCTGGTTTAGCAGAAGTACAGAGAGGTATATGCAGTCACTCCAAAGATGAAACTAAACGTGAACTACAGCTACATTACCTGAACCTCACAGCCCGTTTGAAAACACAAATAAGGCAGCATTCCTCTCTAACAGCATAATCAATCTGACTGTGTGGTGCATTTGCTGTTCTATGGCTTTGTTCCCAATTAAAACAATCTGTTTTGCAAAAAAATAATTCAAATTCAATGCTTAGAGCTGTTGTCCCCATACAATATGTCAGGAGACCATCAGAAACTCATAAAGAATTAACAGCTTACTTTTCCTTCTAAATACCTGTCTGCTTATTTTGTAATTAAAAAACAGCTGGGTGTAGACTTGTGAGATAGCTGAAGGATCCTAAGACAGAGATTAGGCATTCCACATAATGTGAGGATGTAAACTCTTCTCACTGCTGCCACAGCAGCAGCTGATGCTGGCAGAATCTGCTCTATCACTGAACTCATCACTACAAGAAGATTCTGCAAAGGATCTCTTAGATTTTCAGCATTTAATCCCAGAATCAATTATGTACCCCTAATCACAGTCAGCTCCCCATCTTATAAAGGAGATAGAGGTCATGGTCAGAGATTTTAGGAGCAAGATGGAGAAATCTGTGTTGACAGCGACCTACATAAGGCAGCCATCTCTCAAATCTCCTGCCAGCCCTACAGATCTATCACTTGTTAATGTACATGTACATGTACATATACATAAAAGGCTGAAGGGCTATGCTTTCTTATCATACAGACTCAGGGACAAGGTAAGCTTCTTCACCCAGAGATGCCTCAGGGCTTCACCACGGAGGGAGGGCTGTTAAACCTGGCTGTTAAACATTGCTTCCAAGAAGTCAAGCCTGCAATCCTGTGATGTGTGCAATTATGCAGAAAAGACTGGGACCAAGAGCTTGCACTGTGCAGCCCCAGTAATGCCCCTTCTCAGAGCCACTGACCCAACCATCATCCTAGGACACACGTGTGGACTTCCCTTGCCACTGCACACAGGCGTCTGCACAGGGAACAGAACCATGCTGCCAAAGAGAGCTGTGCAGGCTGCTGCACTGTCAAACTGCCCTAGATTAGAGTGAACAAACTCCTTTCTGAAGGCAGATAATTGCTCTATTTTAAAATTAAGTGGTTCAAGGAGAGAAACACAGGCAAGAAGGCCTGATGCTATGAGCTTGGGCTGAGGAAGGTATGCAGGGCAGAGCTGCTTTGCTGCACTGTCAAAGTGCTGGATGAAAAGACATGAGTCAAGCAGCTACTATGTCCCCAGCCCAACCAAACTGGAGCTGCTGAGAGCAGAGACCTTGGTGTGAGAGGTGAGTGTCCTTCCTTGAGTCATCCAGCTGCAAAGCTGGGCACCCTGAAAAGCCAGAGGGAAAAAACACCTGGTGGAAAAAAAGACCCTCTGTCTCCTTTTGCCTGTGCCTCCTCCATCCACAACTTTACATTTTGTGGCTGTTAAGGAGGTCCCCAGAGAACTTTGTGTTGATCTGTTAGGCCAGTGCCATAACACAGGCTGGTCCAAGAAGCCTGGCCATGCAGAGGAACAGCCCCCACCACAGGGACAGCTTGTGAGGAAATTCCTCCAGGGAAAATAGCTGCTGCTTTGGCAAACTGTCACACAGACCAAAGACCAGCAAACTAGAGCAGACAATAACGAAGTCATTAATAAGGCTGAGCCTGGCATCTTCCTGGACCTCCCCACCAGTGTGATCAGTGATTTCTCCAAGCAAGCATAGAAGAGGCCTCTTCAGCAGAATTTTGTCTTTGCTGCTTAAAATTCAATAGCTCCACTTTCTAAGCAGGCAGGAAAGAAACTGTTTTTGTGCGTTAACAGCCCAGCTCCCTCGTCCCCATTTACAAGGAGGGAACTCTCTGGTCTGAACTTGGCAGACACACCTCTGGCCTGCAGACATTCAGTACTCCAGTGACCTGTATCTCTCCAAGGTAAGTAAGTGTCCAGGCCAATTCTCCCTGTGTCCCTTCCTCTCAGGCTCAGAGGCAGAGTCATGTTGCACAAGCAGGATCTATGGCAGGACTGACCTTACATGCCCACACAAGAGAAAATGTGTACATGGTGAGCAAAGCCATGGCTTGCCTTAAAGCAACGTTTCCAGATGATGACGGGGGGACAGTGTAACCTGGAAACAATGGTGGAAGCACTCAGCTGAGCCCTCATACAGGAGCTGAATACTATTTCTGTAAAATTTTGGTTTAAAACCAAGTCTGGATGTCCTGTCTCAATTGAATACTATTCACTCTCATTTTAGCTCAGAGTTAAGGTTACTAAGACTTGCAGACAGCTGAGACTCCTCTTTCACACAGTGAACACCCAGAATGAGCAAAGGCATGCGATAAGCATCCAGGTAAGCTTTTTTCACCTTAGAATAGTTGTGTAGTTGAGAATTCACAGCTGTAGCTGAGCATACATGTCTGGAAAAAATGAAGTCCTCGGGCCTTGCTTGTGTAACCCCACATTGTGCTTGTTGACTTCCCTCTCAGCTACCAACTTGCAACGAGTCTGTTGGATTGGCCAAGCAGTAGAGACCCAGCTTCTCTGCCAGAAGTCAAGGGTGATTTTCCTGGGACAGTCACCTCCATTGGTGTGATGTGTTGCACTCTGCCAGAGACACAGTCAACTGCTCCCTCTGAGCTGAATCATTGGTGAACTGAACACAGATGAGCACCAAGGAGGGTTGATGCTTAAGGGACTGGGACTGGAGGATAGCACTCCAGTCACACAGCTAAGGTGTCCTTATGGAGAGCCAGCAGCAGCAAGGGCAGCAGAGAACAGACAGAGCAAGAGGAGCATTTGGTGTCTCTGACCTCTGACCACACTCCTGGCAGTACAGCTTCAAAGGGATGAGTGAAATGTGGGAACAAATGACCTAGTCTGGGCATAGACATTACATTCAGCGAAGGATGTTCCTGCCTTGCACAGACACAAGGGATCTTCTGCTTTCAAATGCTTTACGACAGCCACCCTCCTCTTTCCCCATGGTCTGCAGCCCCTCCATCCAACTCTTCCGGTACCGGGGCTTATCCTGTGAGCTTTGTCTTAGCTGCATGTAATCTGAGTCCTTTGTCACTCAGAACAGGACTTACAGAACTCCCAAAAATTAATGAAGCAGGTCCATCCCCTCATTAACTCATGGGGCCTCTCTCCTTTGATTAGGTTATGCTGACTCTGCTCACACCACACTCGCTGCTCTAGATGCAGGAACAGTGGGGCATTTCCAGCTGGGACACAGACAAAAGGAGAAGATAGTAGAGCCTTGGTTACCACCAGAGCAATTCAGGACAAATAATTAAAGGCTTTCATGGTTAATTGGATCTGTACTGCCAATCCAGGACAGGAGATGCCTTAACCCACACTGGCTGCCTGAGATTGCTAAGCAGGCCATAAATAAACTGCAGCACTGGTCCAAAGCTCATCACTCTTCATCTTCCACCCTGTGTGCTCCCTCCCAGTCCTGCTACCTGGCAAGGGGAGTCCAGGTAGACTTTGCCTTTTTCCATGAACAGCAGCCATGCAAGGTGGACTTGGGTACCTCAGAGACCCTTCAGGCATACAGACCTTGGTATGTCACAGCAAGCTTGAGCAAGAAGCTACTGTTTTCAAACCAAAGTCAAAGGGTAAACAAGCGAGTGGTCAGGAAGAGCCAGTGTCAGAGATGTGTATAAACAGGGGCTGGGCTGGCAAGCCAGAGACAAGATATTTTCAGAAGAAGGCTTATGAGTTGGACGTTGGTTCTCTGCAGTAGATAGACTTCAACGTGCCTTGTTTTGTTTTGTTTTTATTTTTATTACAGGAAAAGGCTACAGACCCTTCCCCAGGTCACTTTCACCCCTGAAACTCCTTCTGTCTTTCTCTGCTCAGCCACATCTTCCAGATTCTGGGAGTGCGGGCACTCAAAAACAAGACATGCACACAAGAACAAGCATCTTCACTGCTAGCCATCACAAGGACATCCAGGTCCTTAAAACAAGCTGTAAGCCTGACACTTCCCTCTGTGGACTTTCAACATTCAGTAATTTTTTAGGAGATGAGTTCCAACCCTTGCACTGGCTCCCTTAGCCTGCACTCTGTCTGCATGGCTGATCACTATGTGAGGTTCCAAGTGCTTCTCCCAGCACAGGAAAATGGCTCATACTGTTTGGGACCACAACCTGCAGATGCACTTCCCTGTGCAGAAGCACAAGATATGTAGAAGGCAAGGTCATGACAAAGGACAGCCCAACACTCTGGGTCAGGCAAAAATAGAATAACCTACTTGAAAGTAGGACAACATCACTAAAGAGTAGGGCATCTGGTCACCACAGCAGCAGGAACAAATAGCAAGAAGGCAGTTTGTCCGTGTACATGTCTAACCTGACAGGAGACAGTTAAAGCACAGACATACAGCAAATTCAGACCAACAGTTGAGAAAAGTGATTCCAAATCAGAGCAGAGCCACTCTCCATCTCTCTGAGATAAGTCTCTCAATCAATCTACCTGCCTGCTAGAAGCAATATTGTACCCCCAGGAGTCTGTGGGATATGCATGCCCAAACCTAACCATTGATCTCTTCTACTTGATCTGCTAAATCCAGGATTTTGCAAGAAAACAATCACCAAGACAAGAAAATGTAAAAAGGTTCCTGATGTGCTTGACCACTGAAGTGCCAGAACAAATTTAATGCTTGTATACTGCTCTGAGCCTCCCTGTGGCTCATCCTGCCTGCTGGCTTGATCCTACCTACCTCTCTGCTCCACTACTTGCATCTCAGCACCTTTCCACCAGTCAGGCTTTCAGCCCACTAGCAGAGCACTGTTCAGAATGGACATGATAAGAAAATGATTAAGGATCATCATTGAGCTTGTATTAGCATCTTCCAAAGCCCCACAGCCCACCAGCCAGCCAGGAGGTGGCAGCTAAGCCAGGCATGATGTCTTTCAAAAAGAAACAAGTAAGTAAATGCTGCAGATAGGAAGCTCATCAAAGGAACCTCAGTGCTGTCTGTACAGAGGAGTTAATGCCACACTGCTGATGACTGCTCCAGGGCTGAGTTTCCTACCCAGCCTTGGCAGGACAGGCAGTTTTCTTGGCTTAGGACCCTGTGTTGGAACGGAAGCCCAGAGCACCAGATCTCAGGACACTATTCAAAACCTTTTTCCTTCTTTTTGCTGCTCACAAAAGGGGCAGTAGGAAACCATCCAGGTCCCAGTCCCTTTGCAGAAAAGGTTCTTGCGAGAAAGGTCTCCCTGCAGGGTGTGGTTTGTCTTCTTAAACTCAGGCTTATGAAAAGCAGTCTGGAGCACCACAGCAGCCACCTCAGCAGACCCTAAACTGAGGTGTTGCTGGTCTAACCTGACAGCTGAGCTCACCTTTAGGAAAGCTACCAAGACTGTTTTGCAATATCCCTGTGACAGCTTCCTTTTAACCACAGAATTATCGGTCACTGGCAATGGTTTTTTAACTGCCTTGAATTCAGCTGCTCAGCTACTCACTCTGGGCTAGGGAAGTTAGCACACTAGCCTAGGACAAACCTGACTGATGGAGAAAGATTTCTCTAGTCTTTGCCAGGACTGTTAGAGTGGCTGCTTGCTATCTCACGTTTTCTAGGGAGGTCAAGACAGGTGGAGCAAGAGGAATCTACCTTTATGTTTCAGGGAGGGCAGAGGGATTCCAGCAGCAGTAAAGCAGGAATGTGTCCTGCCCTCTGCTGGAGCAGATGTCATGGTCCTTCTCCAGAGACAGCAGTCCAGGACAGGGGACAGCACTGTCCTGTGCTGAATGGGGAAAACCCAGGGGTGACACCAAACTTTGGGGCAGAAGAGACAGTGCAAGGCTGCCTGAGTCCCATTTGAGGTGCTGGTAGCGGTGATGGGATGGTGCCTTTAACCTCACTACAGTGAAATTCGGTTTTCCAACAGCAGGGTGCAGGCTAAAGCCAGCTCTGAGCTGCAGAATTTGAGTGAATACACAGACTGGCTGTTCAAGGCCACTCCATCATGCAGCACCTCTGCCAGATCAGACAATAATTCCAAAACCGCCTTCTCCCTCACACTTAAGCAAGAAACCGTTTCTCCCCTTTTCCTACCCTACTGATACCAGTATTTGCCAGGCAAAAAAACCTCAGAAGTCCTCACTTTGGGACAATGATTGTTTTACTCCAGAGTGTGTCATTCTATGAAAAGATATTTCTAACTAGGAAATAATTTCATATCCACAACAAGAACTTAGCTCGAAAGATGTGATAAACATTTTACTTTATTTTAATTTTTAAAAAAGTGTCAGAAATATATCCTATTTAATCAAATATTCGGATAACCTGAAACCTGTCCTCTATATCCCCCAAAGTATGTTGATGAAGTGAAAGCAGATGCACTCAGCCCTTATCAACAGATAAGGTCTGCCTTTCTCTTATGAGCTGGCCCCCGAGGGACTGGCAATAAACTTTAGGCTGAAAGTAGTTAAAGGAACTATAAGATAGCTCCTCATAACAGCAAGCTCTTTATCATCCCACATCCCTTTGCCAAGTGGCTACTAACTTTGCTTGCCAAAAAGGCTGGAAAGTTTCACAGCTTCAGTGGGGTTGTCCACGTCACACATTTTTAACTTCTGCTTTTTAATTCTGCCTTCCCTTTACAGTGAGGAATGATAGCAAGCCCGTGTCTGAGCAAAGAAACACTGCTTAGAACACGGCAGGGACTCTGGCTAATGTGTTTCGCATCACTGGATGGTGGCTGAAAGAATGTTTCTGCCACCCAGCTGAGCTTGCTCCTTTACACAGGAGAAATTTGGAGACGTATTGCACAGGGAAGCAGTTGTCCAGGAACCTGAGAACACAAAAATCCTTGCAGCAAACCCTCTGCCGGTCCCCAAACCCTCAAAACATATGTACCAAGTTGTTGCCTTGCAGCCCTTTGAGATACCGCAACATCACTTGAGCAAAGCCTTAACCCTCCCCCAGTACTCCTTCCCGCTGCCTTTCAGGGGCAGACAACCCCCCCCAAAGCCCGTACTCACTCTCACTCCCTGAGATGCTCCCTGCAGTGCGGGAGGATGCGCGTACTCAGGCCGTGTCTCCACGACGGTCCCCCGGGACTCACGTGAGGCCATGGAACAACCGCTCTGCTTCAAACGGGGAATTCCCGGGAGAATCGGGACAGGGATCCGTTCCCGGAGCAAGCGTGGTGTCAGGCCACCAGGGGGCAGCAAAGGGCGCAGTCGAGGCCTTTGCTGCCCCCTGGTGGCCAGAGCCCCCAGTTGTCTCATTAGAGGGGGTTTCCCCTGGACCTTGTCCCTCAGCACCACATCTGTTTGAACTTGGACTGAAAGTGACCTCCAAAATTCATCTAGTCCAACCCGTGCAGCGAGCAGGGACATCTGTAACTAGAGCAGGTTGCTCAGAGCCCAGTCCAACCTGATCTGGAATGTTTCCAGGGATGGAGCTTCTACCACCTCTCCGTGCAACCTGGGACAGTGTCTCAACATCCTCAGCACAAAAAGTTTTTTCCTTCTAACTAGTCTGAATCTCTCCCCTTTTAATTTAAGATAATCACCTCTTATCCTGTTGCAACAGCCCCTGCTAAAAAGTTCATCCTATCTCTCTTATTGGTCCCTTTAAACACTGAAAGGCTACACTGAGGTCTCTCTGGATCCTTCTCTTCTCCAGGCTGAGCAACCCCAACTCTTTCAGCCTGGCTTCACAGCAGATGGGTTCTACCCTGGCAACATTTCAGTGGTCTTCTCTGGCCCCATTCAACAGGTCCATGTGTCTGCTGGGCTGAAGACACATTCCTTTTTTTGATGCAGCCCAGGATGCAATTGGTCTTTCTGGGCTGCAGGGGTACACCATTAGCTCATGTCCAGCTTCTTGTTGACCAATACCCACAAGTCCTTCTCCTCACAGCTGTTCTCAATCACAGCAACCAGCCTGTATTGATATCAAGGATTGGTCCAACCTAGGTGTAGGACCTTGCATTTTGCCTTGTTCACATATGCTCACTTCTCTAGCTTGTCCGGGTCCCTCTGGATGACATCTTGTCCTTTTGACATTCTGACCACACCACTCAACTGTGTGTCATCTGCAAACCTGCTGAGGGTGCATTCAAATCCACTGTCTATATAATTGATGGAGATACTAAACAGTACCGGTCCCCGTATGGACCCCTGAGGGACACCACGTGACAGCAATCTCCATCTGGACATCAAGCTGTTGACCACTACTCTCTGGAGGGGGCCAGCCATTTCCTTATGCACCAAACAGCCCACTCATCAAATCTGTATCTCTAACTTAGACAGAAGGATGTTGTGGCAGACTGTGCCAAACATCTTACAGAAATCCAGATACATGACATCTATAGATCTTCCCCTGTCCACAGATGTCCACTCCATCATAGAAACCCACGAGGTTGGTAAGGCATGACTTGCCCTTGGTGAAGACACACTGCCTGTCTCAAATCACATTCCTGTCATCTTGCCCTCTGCTAATGTGCCTTAGTAGAGCTTCTAGGAATATCTGTTCCATGATCTTCCTAGGCACAGAGTTGACACTGACGGGTTGGTAGTTCCTGGGGTACTCCTTACTACCCTTTTAAGAAATGAGCGAAATCTTTCCCTTCTTCCAGTCACTATGGCTTTCCCTGACTGCCAGACCTTTTCAAATATTATGGAAAGTGACTTAGCAACTACATGACCCACTTACCTCAGAACTCTAGCATGCATCTCATTTGGTCCCATTGACTTATGTATATTTGGTTCCATCAGGTGGTCATGAACCTGAGCTTCACTTAGAGTGGGATGGACATTGTCCACCTGGTCTCCATCTTGTGGTCTATCAACTCAGGAGTGAGGTGTGAGAAGAAAGGTTGTCACTGGAGACTGGCAAAAAAGTTGTTGAGTACCTCAACCTTCTCCTCTCGTTACCAGCTTGTCATTCTTACACCTCAGTATGGTTATGATTTCTTTCACCTTCTTTTTCTGGTTTATCTACCTGTAGAAGCTCATGTTATTCTTTGCAACCCTGGATGATTTCAGCTCCAGCTGCATCTTGGCCTTCATGACCCCATTCCTACACAGCTGGGAAGTGTCCTTATACTCTTCCCAAGATATCTGTCCCAGCTTCCACTGCCTCTGCAGTTCCATTTTGCCTTTTAGTTTGACCAGCAAGTCTTGACTCAGCCATGCTGGTGTCTTTCTTTCCCTGCTTGACTTACATCTAGGAATTGAGAGTTCTGCTCTGCTGTTTTGGCTATGAGAGCTGTTTTTCGGGTGATCTCAATGAGTAGCTCCTTGAACAGCTGGAAATTTGCTTTCCTGAAATTCATGGATCTGACTCTACTCCTTGTCTGACCCTTATCCCTCAGGACTGAACTGCTCCAGTGAATGATTGCTGCAGACCAGGGTGCCTCCAGTCTTCACATCACTGATCTCCACATCCTTTCAATCCCTTCAGGGACTGGGAGTCCACCACTGTCCTGAGGAGCCGGTTCCAGGGCTTGACAACCCTTTCAGTGAAGAAATTCTTCCTCAGGGCCAACCTATACCTTCCCTGGCACAACATGGCATCATACTGTGCTGTAGTACTCAACCTCCTGTGCCTCTTGTCCACTTTCCAAGAGCAGGGAAACACATGGTATGTGGAGGGGGATGCAGCCCCCTCCCCTACAGGCAGCAGCTGCCCTCTGCCCTGTGCATGAAGCCCACATAGACTGATGGACCAGACGTGAGCTCAGCATCTACCTTCTGGGCTGGAGCGTTGCTAAGAGACCAGATCCCCCGGGAGGCTGTGGTGCCACTCATGAGCTCGGCACATCAGCAGAAGGGGATGCAGCTGCTGGGGGACCTCTAGATGAGGGAAGGTCTCTGTGAGAGATTACACAAAAGGCTGTAGCAAGGTGCTGTGAGAGACACCCCCAAAACTCACAGGAAGACTTCTAAATTGGGGAGAAAGGGGTCAAGATCAGGACAAAGGGCTCATCAGCAGCATGAGGTTAATTCAGAGAGAAGTCTATGGAGAGTTTCAGTCAGGGAGATCACACTGAAGCAAGACATTTCTGTTAGCAGCTCTTTCCCCCTCCCGGAGCTGGGGGGGTCTCACTTGGCTCATTGGGGTGAGCAGCTGGCATGCACAGGCTCAGGAGTAAAGGCTGAGGGCGCAGCTTGGCACAGGAAAGGACATGGAGACCAAGGATAGGTGCTCTGGCAGCTGGGCACTGCAGAGGCAGAGCTGCTTCTTGGGACCCTGCCTGGGGTGTTCATATTGGGTTAAGAAATAGTCACTTGCCTTTTTCATTTCCCCTTGTTTGATATGGGCACTGAATTTGCAGGGGATTGAAAACCCAGTGCCAGGGATAGTGAGAAAGATGGCTGGAGGTGACGCAGGACTCAGTTTCCAGGACTGACCCTAATGCACCTGAACTACTGTCCAGGCAACTGTACTGGGGCACTGGGGCATCACCTTTTGGCACATGTTCTGGCATTTTATAGGGTGAGTTACTGCCCTGAGATGTCACAATAGACATTGTTCCACCCATGTGGAAGTCCTCTTCATGTTTTTCACAGCAATTCATGCAAGATAGAGCTTTGGGGTTTAGGTGACCAATGTTTCTATCATGTGTTGAAAAAGTCATATGAGGAAGGCTGAGATACTTGAGTCTTTTTAGTCTGGAGAGACTAAGAAGGATCTTTTCAATGCTTATAAATATCTAAAGGCCAGGGGTCAGGAGGATGGAGCCAGACTCTTCTCAGTGGGGCCCAGTAACAGGACAAGGGGTAACAGACACAACTTGGATCACAGTAAATTACATCTAAATACAGTGAGAAACTTGTACAGTTTGAATGTGACAGAGCACTGGAACAGGCTGCCCAGAGAAGTTGTTGAGTCTCTGATAGGTTCCAAACCTGACTGGACAGAATCCTGATCAACCTGCTCTGGGTGAGCCTGTTCTGGCAGGGCAGCTGGACTAGATAATCCCCAGAGGTTCTTCCAATCCTTACCATTCTGTGAACTTGGCAGCACCTAGAACACAGGAGAGAACAGAAAGAAGCATGGAACAAGGTAGACTGACAATCATATACCATTTGACATTGCCTCACTGAGCCTCCTGTGCAAGTGCTGACACTGCTTAGAGTCCTGGACTGCAGGAACACAGTGTATCATGGAACGGCTGCTCTGTGCAAGCTGTTAACTGGGCTCTCACAGGCCTTTGCAGGTTGGTGCTCTGAGTAGTCTTTGATGGTGCTACAGGCTGAAGCGTCCACAGGTGTGACAGCCTGGCTTGGCTGTTGGCTCTGAACTAGTCATGTCACAGTCTGTTAAGGCATGGAGCAGGATAGTGGTGGCATAAGGATGCCCATGTGCCACTGAGCCCAGTAGAGCTCATGGTCTTCACAGGAGCTTGGTGAAAGGGACACTAGCCAGCATCTTTACTCCCTTGCTCTGATGCTGAAACATGTTGAATGATCCTCAAAGTGGAGAGATCAAATCATGAGAGTCTGTCCCTAGGTTCTTTGAAGCTTGACCCCATATTGTGATATTTTTATGTGGCCATTAAGTGGAAATTTAAAACTATGGATTCTTTTAACATCAGACTGCCACAGAGTGGTGCCCAGATAAAGGATAAAATTTTACTCTGCCTATAGTCCTTCCCAGGTGATGAATCCTTCACCTCCTGTTGTCCTTCTTCTGTGACCACATACATATGGGCCATGTTCTCCTTTCCCTCGGTGCCCCTTTCCCCCACAATTGGAAGTATTCAGCATTTTGCAGGGCAGAACTCAAGGAAACACAGGACTCCTTGTTTGCAGCAGTCAATAATCTTGGACTGAGGCCCAGCCAGGTTAACAATTAGGTTTAAAAGTTTCTTCCACTGGGTGGGGTCTTCTGAGAAACAAAAGGTTCCTACTGGCAAAATGAAGGTTGCTAGATCTGCATAGGAGCAATCATTGTGTTCCCTAGTTTGATGGAAAACTGTACACAGCAGCACTGTAGCTCAGTGCCTTCAGGAACCTCTTGTCACCAACACTGTCAGAGAATTGGTTTTCTGGGCCCAAGTTTCCTCTAAGGTAAGCCTGGTTTTCCTGTCAGGTGAACAGAATTGTCCCACCCACTGGACAAAACACTGGTCCTTCAATCAGGCCTCACGCTGCACAGCCACGTTTTCAGCACCACCCTCTCCACAACTCCCATCTCCTCCCTTCTGATGTGTGTGACCTCAGGTGGGAAGAGTTAATGCAAGTGTGAATAAGGCACAGCCCTATTGAGAGGCATCAAGCGCAGCTGGCAACACTGCAGTCCTACATACTGCACTTCCTGCTAGCAGAGGAGTCTCTGGCACATCGAAGGTGCTGAAGATATGGCTTTCTCTGGAGAAGTACCACAAAACATGCTAAGACTGAGGGACTAAAGACCAGGCTGGACAGGCAGTGTACTTCATCTCCCAAACCGTGCTGCAAGAGAAATTTACTCAGCTGTCCCCATCACTACCAACCTCATTTTAAGAATCTGGGCATCCCAGTTCCACCCGTTTGGAAAAGGGTGCTTCAAATCTGCCAAGAAAGTGACTTCCCTCTTCCTGGAAACATCCACTGAACTGCACTTTGAGGACTCTCAGTCACTGCCAGAGACAACCCTGTTCTTGGGTTCCTTCCTTCTCTGCTGTGACTCTAAGTATATGGCAAGTGGGGCCATTTGCCAATGTTTGTGTCTCGACAAACAGTCTGTCAGCATTTTAGTGTATGGCTTCATCTGGGATCAGCTCTGCGTTCTCTCCCCATTAAATGGCAGAGCTGTGTGCAAACACTCTGGCACGAAACCATCTGGGGCATGCTCGGGGCCAACTGCTGAACTCCCAGTAGCATGTGTCAGGCACCCTCTCACACCAAGACAAAGGATGACTGTAGGATTGGTACTCCCATGCCACTGTCTGCATAGGCAACCAACCCCAGTTGAACCATGGGAGGATCCTCTGCCACCAGTCATTTCTCCCAGTAGAGCTCCCTACCTTGATCCCTTTTGTTCCAGCCTGGCTCACAGAAGATGAGCAAGCTGCAGCAGATAGCAGATCTGAATAAAATAGTCTACTGAATGGTAGCAGAGACCAATGGAAGCAACTCCTATTTGCTGATAAGACATGAGCTTCCCAGTCTCACAACATTACATTGCAAGATTTCATGGTTTTCATTCATGGAGCTATTGAACATTCATTCCCTCCCTGGCTTGTTGGGGAACTGGGGCCTGGAAGGCTGGGAACAGAACAGATTTTCTCCTAAGATTGCATCCTGACAGAGCGTAGTTGATGGTGTTTATGTTCAAGATATCTTGAATATACCTGCTAGATTCTGTCCAGATTCATGGGCTCTGGAAATGGTTTCTGGCCCAGAAAGGTGGGATTCTGGTACCATTAACTTCAGCCGGCTATCTGCTATGTCCTCCAGCCTCAGCAGTCTCCAAGAGCAGAGCCTGGCTTTTTGCCCAGGGTGGCATTTTGCCTTGGAGTAGCTGTTACAGGAGAAAAGCAAACTGGAAGAGTAGATGTGCATCCATTTACACCAGAGTTGAGTATGTCCTCAGTATTCTATCAGCATATTCCTTTCCTAGAGCACTAGTTCCTCAATGCTGGTATGTGAAGACTTTA
This sequence comes from Upupa epops, assembly GCA_013397515.1. Lineage (NCBI taxonomy): Eukaryota > Metazoa > Chordata > Aves > Bucerotiformes > Upupidae > Upupa > Upupa epops. The sequence continues at coordinate 351,687 of VZRI01004996.1, read as the reverse complement.
AACAGTACTAAGCTGTTGGACACTGGGAAGATGTGGGTACCCTGAGACCTGTCTCCTCTGTACAGCACCTGACACAACCATAGCCTCATCCCTGTTACTTAGCACAAAATAAGGATACTAGCTAAAGCAAGTAGTGGACCTGGTGATTTATTTCACATCTCCAAGTCTCCTCTTGCTCGGATGAGACTGACTCTGGTTCACTATGGAGTGGTGCAATTAAAAGCTGCATACTCAAAATGTTATTGGTGGTACTCAGTGGGTAAGTTATCTCCGTAAGGCAAATCCAAAGCCTTCTTTGTGCTACAGCCTCTCCCCCCTTGGAGTTCAGGGAAGTCACTTATTATCCACAAACACGGAAGGCAGACCTGCTGGCAGACCAGCCAAGTTCACCAGTCCCACCACATCTGGACTGAGAACTCTTCCAAGATGTGTACAGCACAGCTTGGAGAAGCTGCTGTCTCCCTATGAAGCTGGACATGGAACAAGTGACCTACCTAGAGGCAGGCTTAGATTTCATTCTGGTGGTATTGCTGGTGATGTGATCATATACAAGATCTATTTCTTTCCAAAATTACACATTAATATTTCCTGAGGATACAAGGACAGAACAATTAGCATCAACACAAGGAGAGGCCATCAAGAGTTGCAGATGATAAACACATAACTGATCAAAGATCAGGATTACAGGAATTATATCACATATCTGCCACTGAAGGAAATGCATGTTGCACCTATGATTATTGTTAAACTACAGCCAAAACCATCACCAGAGCAAGAGCAAACACTGAGCCAGAGCAAATACAAAGCAGCCATTGCTAAACCCCATCACAGAAGCCTGATCTGCTTGCCATACCTTCCCCAGCCCAAGCCGAGTGCTTAACTGGGAAGTCCATGCCACCACAAGGCAGTTTGTGCCAAAACAGCCATGGCTTGTCTCTGTATCTGCTGCTTTTCAGAGAGCATCCCCAAAAATCCATTTCTGGGAGCTTGCCAAGAACAGCAGCCCAGCAAATGGATCATGCCCAGCACATGCAGGGACCCAGCTGTGGGAAAGTAGTGCCACAGGGATGCAGGATGTGGTATTGGAATGTGTGGAGTAAGAGCTGCATGTGCCCCAGCGTGAGCTGGCTGGGAAATGGGGCACGTGCCAGCCAGGTGTCCCCCCTCCATGGCAGTGCTCTGCTCACTGGTGGATCCTAGCAGAGTGCGTGAAGGCTGCTTGTTCATGCTCGGGTGTTCATCAACACGACAGTCTGATCACAGCTGTGCTCCTGAAGCGAATGAGTGCAGAGGTGTGATATGCTGGGGGAGGGGGGGTGTTTGCATGTCACCAGGGCCTTTTCTACCCCCTGCACAGAGAGGGAGGGGCAGGAGTGGGGTCTCGGGTTGGGGGGAGAATAACTACGCGAGGATAAATCAGTTTGGGATTAAAAGGTGGCACTGGCAACCTGCCATGTGACAGCCAGGCTTGCACAACCAGACCCCCAGCTGTCAGCCTGGTGGCAGCAATTAAATGAGGTATCGATTGAGGAATTGTTGTCTGCAGGGTTTAAGGATAAGATCGATGAAGACCAAAAGGTTTAGGCTCCGTTTACTAATTAGTCAAGCACGCTTGGGAGAGAAACCTTTGGAGACATGGAGAGCTGAGCTGAGTTTGCCCCCACCCCTGGCATCCAGTCTTCACCATTCCCGGCTCTCTGGTGCCAAAGGGTGGACAGGAACTGAGCCATGCCGGGGATTTAAATCAGTGGGAGAAGGCAATCAGCTGTGAGGAGCCAGCAGGGTAGAATATTCTGTCTGCACTGGGGTGATGAGCTGCTTTTCTCCCAAGACAAGGATGTGGGGAAGAGTGATTTTGCGTGTGTTGGTGCGTAGGGAGGAGTGAACCAAGAGGAGAGCTGCTCCCTTTGCATTGCAAATTGTTTGGGGGTGAATTGATCCATTTCTTAGGCTCTGGCATTAGTTACAGCCTGAACACATTTCTCTCCCCCTGCTCCTTGTGCAGCAAGCCCCTAGACACAAAGGAGACAAATGCAACACAGACTTTTTGTGGTTTACGTGCTGATTCTGCCTACTCTACATGGAGCTAAATCAGGGGACAGCAAGGCAAGGGCTTTATGCCCACCCTGCTCTGCTCCATCACTTCCAGACCACGTTCGGGACGTGGGCAAATGGGGACAAACGGGAAATGGCCTTGCCTGGATGTGGTTTGGGAAGCCTTTGAGACTGTCTCCTTGCTTCTGTTGTGGGAGGAGAGTCTGTGGCTTCAAAACAGAGTTGCTTTTAAACCAGCTGGGAGGCTGGGCTAGATCACGTCTCCCATGGGATGTCTCAGTGTCAGCTACGTGTATGGAAGAGGCGCTGATGTGGCTTTCCCTTCCCAGGGCAGCCAGAGAATTCCTCTTTTGATCTCAGCTTACCAGGAAAATTAAAGCCCAGAAAATGGAGGAGGGTCAGGAGCTGTTGTGATGAGTCTTGTGACCCACAGCCAGCCTTGGGGCATTGCCACCACAGCCACAGTTCACGCATCACCTCAGACCCACTACACACCATGTAATGGGACACGCCACATTGCTGTCAGTTGCATGACCTAATGCAAGCCCAGGGTTAAAACACCCAGCAGTTTGCATTCCCTGTGCAGATCAGTCCTCCTGGTGCCTCTCAGTATAGAACAGAGGGGAGCTGGGGGCATCAGTCCTCTTGGTGCCTCCCAGTATAGAACAGAGGGGAGCTGGGGGCCAGATGCAAGCACCACTGGAAGAGCTGGAGCACGTCCTGATGGAATCCTTATCCTTCAGCTAGGAATGCTCTCCCTCTGCGCAGAGCTTGGCAACTGCTATTAGCAACTGCAACCTGACCCAGCCTGCTATAAAACACAGCAGGACAGAGAGAGAAGCATTTGAGCAGGCTGAGAAACCGTGGTCACCAGGAGACTGAACGTGCCTCTAGGGGTGGTGGGGATGAAAGGAAGGGATGGAAGAGAAAACAGAGATCAAGGACACTGTGACGCCGTGTGGCTGTTCCAGGGTGTCTCATGCTTTCACAGCAGGGCTAGGCAGATTTATAGTTTTGTCTTGGGGGTCTGGAGCTTATTTCACATTTAGGAGCCTGTTTCCTTTGCCTTTCCTTTCTATGGTTTGTGAAGCTGAATCAGACCCATGTCCTTGTTCTCTACACACAGCATCAGTGCCTGGGACAGACACCACATCTCTGCCACTGCAGGACAGGGTCTAAGGGATCATTCTCTTCCTGCTGTTGTTATACAGCTCCACGCCACTGTTTTGTCCAGAAACTGTGACTTTAACAGTTATTCTGTATGGGAGGCATGATGCAGCCAGATAACCTAGGGTTGCCAAAGTCATAATGTTCATCCTATGTGGATTTTGCATTCCTTATGCTTCTCTAATAGTCAGGCTGTCCATTCTGCCCATGGCCACCTGTCTGTGCTAAGAAGGAACAGGAGATCCTGTGGTTTCTGTGGGTTGCAGAGCCAGCAAGCCTCTTCTATACTCTGTTCCAAAAGCCATTCCAGTCCATGCCACCTCCCGTGCATGGCTCTTATGGACAAGTTGTGTCACTCTCCCTGTCTCTCTCCCCAGACCAGCATGGCTCAGACAGTACCTCCAGGACCCTGCCTTGTGATGTGACCCTGCATATTGGGCAGGAGATCAGAGCATTTTTTCTTAAGTGTTTCCTGGAGGGGTTGCAAGAACCACCCAAGCTGACCCACTTGTCTGGATGCTGGAAGGTTGCTTGCCTTCCAGCATCTGTCTCTGCCAGAAGTGAGGTTGGTGGGTGGTTGATGATGGCTACCCCAACATCACCAAGATCCCATAGGCAGTTCTGAGGGGACCCATAGCTATCTTCCAGACCCATGGGACATGACAAGGCACTTGAAGACCAGGTCCATCCCTCCCACCTCCTCAGTTTGCTTCTTGAAAAAGCAATTTGCCAGCAGATCTTTCTTTCTGTGGGCACAAGGACCAGCAGTGATACCTGGTGCTTCTGCTCCTGAGCTGGGGCCCTAAGCACTGCAGCCAGCCCCAGGGAGCTGCTGGAGCCAGTTGGCTCCACTTGTGAGCCCACAAGGGATATGCAGGTAAGGACAATCCCATCTGCAGAGATAGAAAAGTCTCCAGAGGTCAAAGTGGTCTCCTAGCAAACACAATGTGTCCTCTCCATATTAAACCACCCCCACTGTTTTGTTGGATTAGAGATACTCAGATGATGTTTAATATAACTTTTCACTTTCCACTTGGCGTCAGACCAATATTTTCTTTTACCAGAGCCATGCTGTAGTTTAATGCCCAGTATGAGTTCCCTGCATGTTTCTAGATGTTAGATGCTGCTCACAGACAGAAAACCTTGATATAGACAAATTGCCATGAGCCACAGGGGTATTTATTTCCTATTTGTCTGCCCTGGGTGAATAAATTATATCTGTGCAAGTCAGGGTGTAGGTGTTTGTTGGCACACAGGAAGGCTTGATTCTTTCAAGACAAGGAGAAGTGGAAGGATGAGTCTCTAAAGGGAGATTCAGTGTTTCCCTGTTGCCTTTGTGTCATGGAATTCTAAGAAGGATGAGGCACAGGACAGGTGCAGGGAAGCAGAAAGCTTTTAGGGCATACAGGAAGCACTCCTGTCCCCACAGTCCCCATGACAAAGGGGACAGCAAAATGATTCCCACCTCTTCTCTATTTTCCTTGTTGGTGAGAGGCAATGATACAGTGGCAGAAAGAGCAAAGAGCAAGCATTGGAAAACATTCACAGCTCCCCACTGGTGTTGCTGTGAAGCAATAGGGAGCAAGAGTAGGACTGAACCCCATCCTATTCTAAGAGCATCAGCAGAGACACAGTACTTCCCTAGGTCTCCTCGCATGCATAATCTCCATGTGGTCATTACTCTTTAGCATGTCTACAGACAGATAAATAATGTCAGCAGCATTCAGGAGGTTTCTTCTCTGTGCACAGGAAGTGTCCATCTTTTAGGCTCAAGTGTGATCTTATCAATGTATATAAATACCTGAAGGAGGGGAGCAAAGAGGATGGAGCCAGGCTCTTTTCAGCAGTGCCCAGAGACTGATCTTGCAGGAAGTTACATTTCCAGACCCTAGCTCTTCTTTCCGAGTCAAAGTCATAGCTTCTTCTAGCTCCCTCCTACTGACTTGCTCAGCTTGGTGGCTGTCACAAATGCCAAACTGATCTCCACCCATTCCCACCTGTCTGGGACCCAGCAAACACAGTTCATTCTCACAAGCAAGGGGAATCATTTGTCTGCTCAACTACAGCCCTGGAAAAGCACCAGGGTGTGCATGGACCAGCTCCATCACACGCAGAAAATTCCATCTACTCTCTCCATGCCAGGAGAACTTGTAGGCTGGGACATCCCACACAAGCCATGAGCTGGCCTCAGTCCCTCCAGCACCACTATCAACACAGGCTCAGCCAGAGACATATTAAAGATGGTCTGTGCACAAAAAGCAGCCCTGTCCCAGTGAGCACATCCCACACCAGGCTATTCCTGCCGTCTGGGCTTCATCCCACCCAGACTTCCCTTCCTCAGATCCAGGTCACTGCCTCTTGCCCTCCTATCTTCAGAGATGGTAAATAATTCACTCCCTTCATTTATGTCATTACCTTGAAGGTATTTATAGAGCGTGATCAGTGCCCCTAGAGAATTCCCTCTCCTGAACTCCATAAATTGCATTGTCTCGGTCTCTCCTCCCCACTAGCCCGTGCAAATTGCTGCACCATGTGTGTTGACCTCTTGCATTTTGTTTGGTTTCTTCCATCTTTAGTCTTTGGGGGGAAATGCTCTCTCCATTTCTTTCCAGGCTCTCCACTGGGGCCCCATATCTTTGTGGGCACCCCAATTGACAGGTAACAGGGAAGTTGCAGATATTGTAAGACTGTGAGATATCTCCGAGTAGTTTCCAGTTTAGGCCATGCTACTGTACTGGGGGTATGCACTTAGAGAGGCCTCACCTTCCAGCAGGAGCAATCTATCTCTCATGCTCATGGCAGAACTCAAAAAAAGGCAAAAGTAACACATGACATCCCAAACCTTACTAGAGTCATTCCAGAGCAATATGTAGCTTTGAGCTGTTCCCCATAGCTCAGGAAGCACCACAACAGTGCAAAGCCCAGAAGAAAAAGGTACAGGCATTTAGTAGCATTATGCTTGGTTTTTTCATGGATGCAGTTAGTTCTCATTGCTTGTACTAAGTCTTTTGTTCTGTATCCTTGGCTCTACCACCACGGATCTCTCAAGGCTCCCAGTACTCCCATGGACCAGACTTTCAGGAAGCAGTCTGCTCCTTCCCAGCTATACGTTAACGTGGTTACTTTCAGAGTTGCTCAGGGTCACTTTGTCCCTCCTATCTGAGGAGCCAAGCTGCACCAAATCTTGCATGTCTGAGTGATGTTTGTGGGGCAGGATCCAAAGCTGACCTCAGATGGGCTCCCAGTGGAGCAGCTACTGGTCCACATACGGATGGTAGGGCAGCTGTGGGAGGGTTCTACCAAATCCGGCGCTGATGGAACTGGAGAAGATGTTTCTCACAAGGTGAGATTTCTCACCACACTGTGCAAGGGACAAAAAAGGTATCATGGAGAATGGAGCTGGAGCAGGTCAGGGAGGAGAAAACTACCCAGACCCACAGCATAGGGCTTCTTGCACCAGCTGGATGTGCATCCTGGAAAGCTGTCCTGGGGACCACACGGACAAGTGGTGCTAGTTCAGTGTTGCTTCCCTCTCAGAGGTGACCTCCACTGGGCATCTACTGTCCCTCGTGCAGGGTGTGGGGTTCATCATCAGCTGTTGACAGCTTCCCCAGACCCACATCAGAAGGCCTGTCCTGCTCTGCACAGCTTTGTAGAGACCAGGGACAAAGAGAGGCAAACTGTACTGCCGTGCAGATGCTAAACTAGGCCAGCGTATGGTGCTGTAGGTCCATGGTATAGCTTGCAAGACATCATACTGTCCCGAGCTACAGGAACTACGGGACGTCAGCCCGGCAGCACTGAGGAAGCTAGTGCAGGTTGTCTCTGATTTTGCTTGGGTTTTTTGGGAGGGTAGATGCTTAAATCCTAAAACGTCCTGCCCCCAAGCCCTGCTAAGAAGAGGATAAAATGTGGCTGCTGTGTTTCTGCAGTAATTTCTGCAGACAGTGCTCTGGAGCCTGTCCTGGCTACCCACAATGAGCTGTGCATCTCCCCTCCAGGCTCTGCATCCCACGGAGGACTGGCAGCAAGCAGTCAGTGCACCTAGGCTGTGCCAGGCTTCTGAAACTGCAGGAGTTGTTGTGGGCACAGGCCAGTGGGAGAGGAGATGGGTGCAGTGAGAAATCTCACTTCCCATGAGGTGCTGCACAGCATTTCCTGGCTGTTTCCAGTTTTAGAGGATTTCTTCCCAAGGAGAAAAAGTAGTACTCCTGTTTTCCTGGGGACAGCACGCAGTGTCTGCCTCACCCCACCAATCTACTGAAAAAGAGTTTTGCTGAGCAATTTTCACCTAGTCATACCCAGAGGATCAGTGTACCCTGTCTGTCATAGGGCAGCCCAGCTATCTATCAGCTATCTGCTACTCCAGCCATGGCAAAGGGCTGACACTATTGCCATTTATACCCTTATCCCACAAACAATCATTTTGACCAAAAGCACATCTAAGCCTCCTCAACACCCCCTCAGCTTTTACAGGTGCCCAGGGACACAACATCATTGCTTCTGGAGTGTTGCAGATGCCTTTTGTGCCTTGAGATTTGTAGTGGCTGAGCAAAAGGATCAACTGATGGAGACAGTGACAAGACCTGGCCCCACAGCCCCACAGCTTCATGACCCACATGAAAGGAGATGCCAAGAACTGGATCCTTTGCCCAAGTTGGGTCTTCCAAGAATGCCTCTCTCACACCACCCTGGAGCTTCTCAAGGGCAGGGGGCTGCTAGTGCCTGTCAGAGATGCCCCTCACAGTATATCCATGCTGGTTCAGGGTCTCACCCCCGACAGAGACTCTTCAACCAGCTCCAGGCCAACATAACATTTCTGCACAGTACTGGGTCACCCAAACCACCCCTCCCTCCCTTCCTTCCTCTCTGCCCATGGTCTGCTGGCTTCTCAGCTCCCAGCCCTTCCTTCCAGCATCGAAGGGGCACCAATGTTAGATTAACCCTGGGCTCTCTGCAGCAGTGCTATTATTACAGCCCTCCAATTGGGAAAAGCACAGAGGATAGGTATCACATGGGGGTCAGCCTCTTCCAATGCATACAGTCATTGGGGTGACACCTTGGGATGCTGGGACAGCTCTAGAGCCTCCCTGCTCTCTGCCACTTCCTCTTCAGCAGCCCTCTGCTTGATACTTAGGTGACAGGAGTGCTCTTTGGGCTTGAGACAGGTGCTTTCCCCAGGGGTGGAAGCAGTTGGCTTCTTGCTGTGAAAAGCCACTCCCTGCAGCCTGGGTGGAAGGTGTACCAGACCCAGCTCAGCTCCACTGGGTGCCCTGCACTCCACTGGGTTATTTAAGGCTGCGGCTGGAGCCTTCAGCATTCCCCATCAACAGCACAAACGCCACATTTAATGTCGTCCTTTGTTTCTCAGGCAGGAAGAGCTGTGTGTACAAATAATTAAAGGGAAGAATCGGAGTGATTAGGGCAGATGATTATTGTCAAATTATGATTTATCTCAGAGGGAAATTAGTAGCCCCCCTCCCCTGAAGGGCTCAGCCTAGCACAGTGAATGGGCACTGGTTTTTTGATTAATAGATGCCTTTAGAAGGTCACCTACATCCATTGCAGATTAACTCAGTGGGAAAAGTTCTTTCAGTAATTCAAGCTGTTGTTCTCACAAGCTGTCAGCTAGCTGCAAATCGGGAAGGTCCATCCGTTACAGGGCTGCTGGGTTGGAGGGGATCTTTCTTTCCTCCGGACACATAGGCGTGATATATGATGCACAGAGACATGGATGACCGAGAAAATGAGCTGTGGAAAGAAAACAAAAACAGCAGTAAAGGGAACGGAGGAAGCTGAGAGGGCAGAGAGCTGGCCTAGGCTCCATGAGGCCTGGGACTGGAGAAAAGCCCAGTGGGAGGCTGGTGTTGAAGCAATGGCCCTAGCGTCTCTCTAATCAGTGTCTCCTTTTGTAACTATCTTGAGCCCCTCCTGCTGGAGAGATGGTAATTATTCTTGTGTTTGCTTCATCCATGCATGTGTTTAGATATGACTACAGAGACAGTGGACAGGTTGAAGCCAGCATCCCACCAGAACTCAACCTCCTGTGTTTTTCTGACAAGGATTCCTCAGTGTCTCAGCTTGACTCTTCCACACTGTGGACATCTTTTCACAGCATCAGAGTATCGCTGTAATGATAAGGCTGGAAAAGACCTTAAAAATCATCCAGTCCAACCTAAAACCAACCAAGTAACCCTAAACATCTGACATCTAGATCATGCCACTCAGCACTTCATCCAGCCTAACCTTAAACACTTCCAGAGATGGTGACCCAACCCCCTCCGTGGGCAGCCCGTTCCAAAACTGGATCACTCTTTCAGTAAAAAACCTCTTCCTAATGTCAAGTCTAAACCTCCCACGAAGGAGCTTAAGACTGTGACCCCTTGTCCTGTCTCCAGTGTCCAGGGAGGCAACTGGACTACTGACTACAACCACCATTTAGGTAGTTATAGACAGCAATAAGGTCACTCCTGAGCCTCCTCTTTTCCAGGCTAAACAGACCCAGCTCCATCAACCTCTCCTCGTAGGCCTTACCTTCCAGGCCCTTTACCAATTTAGTTGCTCTTCTCTTCCAGCACCTCGACATCCTTCCTAAACTGAGGGGCCCAGAACTGAACAAAATATACAGGTGAGGTCTAACCAGTGCTGAATACAGGGGGAGGACAACCTCCCTATCCCTGCTGACCACACCATTCCTGATACAGGCCAGGATACCATCAGCCCTCTTGGCCACCTGGCCACATTGTTGACTCATGCTAAGTCATTTTATATGGATGCTGAGGAGGAATGACCACAGTAGGGTCTAGCTGATACTTGGACATCTTCTTGGGGAAGGCAGTGGTGATGACCAAGTGGAGATAGGTCCAGCAGGCCTGGAATGAGGAGAGACTGGGAATTGTGTCACTCAACAAATTTGCAAGCAGCATCAGAAACGCTCGTGCCTATACAAGCTGCTCTCCATGTCATGGAGATAATATAATGCCCCATTATATTTCTTTGGAGATCTATGGCTACTATGCTTAATAAAAGCGTCACATTAGAACAACCTCAGGTACCAGTCTAGGTTGGGGATTGGTCTGTTGGACAGCAGTGTAGGGGAAAGGGACCTGGAGATCCTAGTGGGCACCAGGATGACTATGAGCCAGCAGTGTGCTCTTGTGGCCAAGAGGGCCAACAGCATCCTAGGGGGGATCAGAAGGGGGGTGGTTAGCAGATCAAGGGAGGGACTTCTCCCCCTCTACTCTGTGCTAGTGAGACTGCATCTGGAGTACTGTGTCCAGTTCTGGGCCCCTCAGTTCAAGAAGGACACAGAGCTGCTGGAGGGTGTCCAGCATAGAGCAACAAAGATGAAGAAGGAAGTAGAGCACCTCCCTTATGAGGAAAGGCCGAGGGAGCTGGGTCTCTTTAGCTTGGAGAAGAGGAGGCTGAGGGGTGACCTCATTAATATCTATAAATATTTGAGGGGTGGGTGTCAGAAGAATGGAGCCAGGCTTTTCTCAAGGTCATCTAGTGATAGGAGAAGGGGCAATGGGTGCAAGCTGGAACAGAGGAGCTTCCATATAAATATCAGAAGAAACTTCTTCACAGTGAGGGTAACAGAGCATTGAAACAGGCTGCCCAGGGGGGTTGTGGAGTCTCCTTCTCTGGAGATGTTCAAGACCCACCTGGATGTGTTCCTGTGCAACTTGATCTAGGTGATCTTGCTGTGGGGGAGATGGGACTAGATGATCTTTCGAGGTCCCTTCTGATCCCTAATGATTCTATGACTTCTTCCCCATGTCATGTGTCTATTCCTGCCTGGAGATATGGAGGCCACCTCAGTGAAGTGACTTCCTACATGGTGATATTATGGCATTGGGTTCTAACCAAAGAAAAAAGCTAAGTATCTCTAATTGTGCTGAAAACAATGTGATGGTGGCTTATCTCCTGCCCCAATGCTGTGTGTACAGTTACACATTTTAAACTTGTATGCATTCAAGGCAAAAAGAGAGGCTGGATAGCCCAGGTATCCTGCATGTCAATGTGGACAACAAAGAGATGAAAAATATAATATTCCTGGTAAGTAATCGTGATGACTATGTTTAGCCTTCTTTTCACAAATGAATGGTATTTCAGAACAGTCGTTAAAAGTTCCCGCTAACAACCATTATTTTGTATCCATCTAGCCTTCATCATAAATCTATGTGCCAGGCATTAATAATATTTTCAGCAACAGATTGATTGACTAGAACATAGCTTGGTTGTCTCCAAACACTAAGGGGTTCTCTACTGATTTACTGCATGCTGAAGTCTGCAAATATTTATATATGTACCACATTCCTTGTTATATATGTACCTCTTTTACTCAAGTTTCTCTGGCAGATCCATCATGGTGGTTTCAATGGCTACTGTACATTTGGAGATCTCTTTGCCAAATTTGTAATAGAGGCTTTGCTGGCTGAGTAGAGAGTGAGCTTTAAGGGCAGAAGAAACAGATAATTTTGATTTGTAGAGTCCAGAGGTTTTTATCCAGTTGTTCCTACACATGTCCATTAACACAAAGAGACCCAAGCTTTCTCTTCCAGAAAAGCCTTCTATTTGAGGCATCACAAGGTTGCTGGTTTGGCTGATTTTAATGCAAGGCTTTGGATATTTGGGAGGCTTGGGGGTGTGTGACAATCTCGCTTTGATATATTTATATTTTAGTTTGAGACTTGCTGGGAAGAGCTTAAGCCTGTGGGCGACAATCTTCAGAGGGCTTCAGGCTGGAGAAGAAATAAAACCATCTCCTGATACAGTTTTCTAAACTGAAGATTTCTAAACCATCTAAATTTTTAGAGATTTGCCACAGAGCGCTTCTTCCCTAAAACAAAGAAGCAGCTCAAGTGGGTTCTTGTATCCATCACAATTTAAGGACAGGACACAACAAAATGGAACAAGAAGGAGTGTGAAAATGCTGAACCAAAGCAAGGGCCAGTTTGTCCTGTATAGCCAGACTGCTTGCACTGAATTAGCATGACAGCATTGGTCATCAATGGGCCTATGGCACAGAGCCAGAGACTCCTGCCTTTCAGGACATCCTGCAGTCTGATTCTGGCATTGTATGGAAAGGGTACTGGTGAGCAGATGAGAGATGAGGTTTTAGATGGTGCCTACCCTAGGAGCTGAGTATCATATGAGAATCTGACATGGGCACAGCATCCTCAAGACACTGTGTCCCTAACAGCAGGAAAAAGAGGCAGCTGGAGGTGAGATTAGGTTGAGTGTTTTATTTTTACCCCCTTAATATCCCTTGATCCCTTGGTGGGTACTGGGGACACCTGCTGGTGTACTCTTATGCCCAGCTGTTGTAGGGAAGCATCCACTGGTGTGTGTACCATTATAGTGATCACTGATGTGATTGACCAGCTGTCTAATGGGTTGTTACAGCACTGCAGAGTCCGTCTTGCTCTACAGGTTAACTGTGAGGAACTGGGGAGATGAAGCAACACTCCTCTAAATTGGGCTGTGCATTGGGAGCAACAAGAAGGATCTCAAAAAACCAGCCTTACCCTTTGCAAAAAAATTCTTTTATGATCTTTCACAAGGGAGGCCACAAACAAACAGATGAGATGCCAGGAGTGAAAAGGGAGTTTTCAGGTGGAGTTTGGTTTTCTTTTTTTCTTTCTTTAAATAGCCTGAGATGTTCAAGAGAGGTTTACTGCTCCTGGAGGTCATGTAAGTGTCCAGTCTTTGCTGTCTTTTGTGAGCTGCAAGAAAGCAAATGTCCTGGGGTCTTTGCATCCCTGCATATGAAGCTAGATGCTACATTGTCTCTTCTGCAAAGAGGCATTGCTCTGCAGAAGCCCAATGCTGGTTTCCAGCACCTATGAATCTGCTCCACCTATTTAAAACTACAGATGTTCCTCACAAGGTACACAGCTAGTTAATAAGACATACATTTGCTATCTATTGTCACTTGCATCCTGCACAGATTCACAGATATCATTGACACATGGGCTGGATATCTATGCTCTTGGCTATAAAATCTGCTCTCCTTTCAGCAGATGTATTGTCACAGACTGTCTGGTTAAGGGCATCAGTTGCTGCGCTAAGCTACAGTATGATGTTCCAGCAGATCAACAGGCAGGAGGTGTCAACAGTGTGGACCTTTTCTTCATTTACCAAGCCTTCACATGAGTCCTACCACACAGCAGAGCAAATCTGGCTGATGCAGTCCTTGCGCCAGGTGTCCAAATCCACAAACCACGCAGGGCAAAAGATGGATCATCAGCTTCCCTTGTATATGTGAAGGAGTTGGATGCTGGGGGCCAGAGGAGTTTTGACTGCAGGATCAATTTTGAAGAGCAGGCCCCCAAACTCTTCAAAAAGCATGCAGCCAGGGACTACCCTCCCCAGAGGAAGACAGAAAGAAAGATGGAGGATCCTGAGCTGAGCCTGGAAACAGTCTGCCTCTGGGTGGCTCCTGGAGGAACAGGGAGGACCATGAAGCTCCCGCTGTTGATGCCATGTGTGTCTGGAGCACACTTGCCGTTTATTCTAGCTTTGGAAACAGCAGGCTTTTGATTCCCTTGGTAAAGCTCATCTGCGCTTCTTTATGGCCTCCTCCTTTCTCTGTGCCAACCACGTGTCCCCCAGCCCATGGGCTCTGCTGTCATTGTTGGCTGCTGATTCCACTGGCCACAGCTTATTGCATCTGTTTTGATTTGCTAGGTCTTGCATACAGCCATCCATTCAGCTTTTATTGTACATTTCTAAGCGTCAGCTCCGGGTGGTCATCATCGGCTCCTTTCACTCAAGCCTGTGCACCAGCTGCATATTAATTGCTCTCTTTTCTCCTCTCACTTGCTCCCTCCCCATCTCACCACATGACATTTATGGTTTGCAAACTTTGTGCAAACACACTGCAATCCAAGCGGACCTCTTCTCTGGGCAAAGGTGTGAGAAGGGCTTGGCATGTACCATCTCTCACGGAGAGACTGGGGATCTGAGGATTACACTAGAGGCAAAATCTGGCCCCTCTTCTGTAAATCTGCACTGGGAAAACTTTCCTCCATTCTCTCCCATCTGCTGGTCAGTGGCAGTTTACTCACTGTTGTCTAGTGGCTAATACTTTGTCTGATCCAATATCAATGTCCAAAGTAATGGAGCTCTGCCTCTTTCTCTGGCTGATCATTGCCATGCCAAGACAATTCCAGCTTCTAGACAGTCTCCTTGATGCTAAGTCTGAGGTTTCCTTACCTTGGTGCCCCTGTGATACTGTCTATTGCCAAGCAGAATTTCACCTATCTCTTAGTATAAGCTGTTTTATTGAGGGGGAAAAAAGTGTCCATGCTCACATGTGTGAACAGACTTCTTCCACCTGGCCTTGGGCTGCTCCTGTAGGCTATGGCACTTTTGAGACAAGGTTGTTTTGAATCATATGTCTGCCCTGGCTCTGAAGTACTGTGTTACTTAATGACTGATGATAATGTTTTTGTATGTAGGCTTGTAGTCTGGCTATCCATCTTTAAATTTCAAAATCTTTTCTCCTCAGCCATTACCTCCACCCCTGTAATCATTCCTGTTGCTCTTCTCTGAATTCCACCTCATTTGTCCTTGTTTGAAAGCAGAGCACAGTCAAAATAGCTGGTCAGTGAGCTTGAGTGGGGGCTGAGGTCTGAGAGGGGTCCACTTCCTCTTCTGGGCCCCGAGCTGGCCTGAGGTCAAGAAGGCTTTTGGACTTGAGTTGATCTCAACTGCTGTTCAACAGCCGTACCAGCTGTGGTAACCTCACCTAGTTTGGGAAGAAAGGTATTTCTTCAAAACTTCATGGTAACTATAGGTGTAGTGTAAATGCTTCCAACATTTAACCTGCTTTTGCCTGCAATATTCACTTTCCCTTCCAAAATCCCTGCACATAAATGGCTCTGTGTTTTTCCAAGGTCTGCCTGCTCATAGGAGCCCTTAGCACAGGATGAAGCTCTGAGCTCAGTGAAACAGATAATGACACTGTCTGCCACACTGAGACATAAAATGAAACCTGCAAGAGAGACAGTCTCTTGGGAAGTCTCTGTGCAGCCTCCTTCTTGGAGCAGGACTGTTGTCAGTCTGATATGTCTTTGGCCGTGCCTTGAAAATCCCATGTCTCTGATCTGATTCAGGGCTGCACCAGCTAACCAGGGAAGACTTTTTTTCTAAAACTGTCTATCTGAAGACTCAGTCCATAGCCATTGCTTCTCATTATTTCATCCGCCAATATTAAGACCTTGTGGGTTAATCATACAGGCCTGTGCTCTAGGGAAATAAATTTCTGTCTTAAGGTGAAATAAAGCTGGAGTGAAACCCTAGAATGTAAAGAAATTCTTACATTTGCCCATATCCAACTCACCATTACATATCAAACCTGTGCCCATACAAGTGCTGCAACCATGACTGCTGTGGACTGGGACATTGCTCCTATGGCAAGGTCGAGCCTGACAGCATCACTGAGCCCCCAAGTTTTCTTAGCCTGGAGTAAGACTGGCATTTTTTCATCATAGCAGGAGAACTGTGGTATCCAAATTAAGCACAAGCTGTAGTGCTTAAAATCTGAGCAATGAGCCTTCCTCAGCAGTGGGTGGGTTTTTATCATGGGGATAGGGAATCCCTCATCTGTCCTTGATTTCATTTGCAAGCAATTTCTGTTCTGTATCCTCACCTCTGTTCACGAGGTGGACACCAATGGGATAAGTAGATTGCAGTTAAAGCCACAGCTAGGGGAACTGGCCAAAATATTGGATAGAAACTTACCTAAATGAAAACATTGCCACTTGTTAAGTGTCAATATAAGTGGAAATTGGCATGAATTCAATTTGACATTTGCCACTTTATCCAAAGTTACAAGTATTCACTTCTTTTTAGAAACCATATTTAAACAGAATGCTTTTGGTTGATGACAAATGTTAGAGTCTTGAAGAGGATTTCAGTAAAAGTAGACAATGGGCTAGCTAATAAAAGTTGCAAACTTTCTCGGAAACCTTTTCAATTTTAGTGTGATCACAGGCAATGATTCAAACCATTTTTCAGCTCAGGAAGCTGATTTGAAGAAGGTGCTGATCTCCCTGTGAACACCACTGAGGGACCCCGAGTTTAACCCATCACCTCTGGATGATGATGAGTTTGTCCCTGACAATAGAGAAGAAAGCATGTGCATTTTCTAGGTCTCTTCAGCTCCAAATACTGATTGCTAACACATGGCTTCAATTATCCAGCACAGCAAAGTGTCTTGCCAGCTTTTGCCATGGCCGAGGAGACCTAGTGGGAGGGGGAATTTTGATTTGTGGTCCTATAAGCAAAGGGAACATGTTTGGAGTCACTTTTGTCTCTAAATGCATGTCCAACTCCAAACAGTAAGTTCCTCTCCTGAACCTTACTCTTCTCTCGTTTGTGTTCTGAAGGAAGGACTCCTGCCATTTCCAGCCCCAGGTAGTCCAGTGCCTTAATTTCTGAATTTTACAAACCAATTAGCTGTATCTATCAACATTTCTTGAAATGTTTGGGGTAGTATCATTTGTGCAACCTCCTGTCCTTGGTCACAGCAATATCAAAACTCTTCTAGCTGCAGATAACTTGGTGATATTGTTGAGCAGCTGCTCTTGATTTTAATGACTTTTTCCCCATATACAGGCAAACTGGACAGGACTCCAATGGCTCTGCCATACTGTCAGGTCCCGCTAGGAACAATCTGCTTAATGCTACCTCTTGGATGCTCTCCCGTTCAATGTTTGAGCATATCTTAATTCTGCAGTCAGGGTGTGACTACTGACAGCCTGGTTGGTGAGTCTCAGTTCCAGTTTTTTCTGATAGGTTCGCAATGCTCATAGGAAGACCCTACTGAAACCTTCCTCTTGTGGGGACACACACAGACTGATACCATTGTCAAGATCTTCCTTTACATCACCCTATGATATAGTCCTATGGAAGTGAGAAGCTAGTCAGTCAGCAACAAGTAAAACAAAGGGGAGCGCGCACAGGTTGTACTTGAGGTATTCTGCTTGGAAAATATCTTCCCATATGTCTGTTTCTTCACCAGGACAGGTCTCCAAGCAGGTGGTGCTTTCAAGAAGCAGTTAGAACAAACTGCAGATGACCTGGCATAGCATTGGCCATAGTCCAGCTCTGAGCAGATTGGACTAGAAATCTTCAGTAGTCACTTCCCATACACACTCCTTTGCGTCTGTGATGGCTATCAGTGGAGAAGCCATTGGTTTTCCTTTTGTACAGTAACACAGCTTGTGTCTGGGACAAAGTGGTCTCTAAGTGAGAGGTGTGTCTTCCTTACCAAGGAGATCAAACAAATAACTTAAGCAACAAACTTTTAGTAGTTTAAAGGCATGAAAACATTCCTCTGGAGAAAAGGAAGATTTATATGAGCAGACAGTGGATACTTGCTTCTCCCAGCTTCTCTGGGAATCCTGGTCATATATTATCAAAACGCAGTGGTCATGCACAGCTTTCCAAATTCACCTTCCATCTAACAGTCCCTTTGTCGTGTTCCATTTCCTCTGCCGACAGTTCAAGGAGTCCTGCTGCTCCCTGCTGTCTTTCTGGAGACCTCTGCAGCAAGACAGGTCAGTACTGAAGTCCATATTTCCACAGGGAATAGCAGGAGATGAGAGAATGAAGCAACTCTTTCATTTCTAGTGTACACCCTTCTCACTGATACATAGTGTGTACTGACCCTCTGTGCTCAGAGCTTTATTTGCTGGGATGCTGTAAAAAATTCTGTGAGAAAAGTCCAGCTCTCGCCTAGAAAGCAACTGCGCAAAAATGGCACCTTCTTACTCATCTCACCAGCTCCCTTGAGCATCAGTCTGAACTTGTGTGGTAGTGACAGGAATGAGATCTTGCTGCTCTCTGTGACTCACAGCTCTACAGAGCAGGGCTGGCTACAGGGGAAGGAGCGAGGAGGATGCATTTTGTGGTGAATCATTAAAAGGAGCAACCAACCTCTTACACATTTGTAGACCCTGGTAAAGCCCATGGATCAGCCACACTGTCATGAGAACAGAAAACTGACTGACACTTTTCTCTTTTCTATCCATCTTTTCCCTCTTGAATGTGGAGCAGCAGTGTCAAGTGAGGCACTGAGGATGTGGACTGGTACACACTAAGAAAGGCTGTCTCTGTGTGGCTAACCAATGCACATAGGCCATGAAGGCAAGTTTTCCTTCATAGCAGGTCCAACCTGCTCATAGAGGAGAGTTCTTTCTGCCCTACAACTGCACAAAGTCTGGTCCTCTGTATAGCTCTGCATTTAAGGAAAACTTTCTGTTGTAGTTTTGCATTTTCTTATAATTACCACTGATCGGTCTCTCCTCAGAAGTCGTGGCTCACCTCTGCTAAAATAACAGTGGTTCTTCATGAGTAAATCTGTTTTTTTCCAGCCATCTGACCTAAAGCATAAAGAGGAACACCAGCTCTGGCAAACTGTGGGGAAGTGTGGTCAGACAGCATTCCATTTCAGTTGGTAACACCTCCAAGAAACCTGGAGAACAATTAGAGTTCTGTAATCATACAAAAAAGTGCTATCTAGGATTGTTGAGGTTACTTATTTTTAACTCTGCATCCTAAGACAGCATCTGCAGGAAAATGTCATGAGTAGACCTTTATAGAAGGACTACAGGGCAAAGAGCTGAGCAGGTGTTCAGTGAAACCAGCTTTTATCCCAGAAAACCTTTAGTACCAGTGGTACTAAATGATAGGAAAAAATCTGAATCTCAGTTTCCTACTGAGTTGATGGGCTGGAAAAACATCTGTTAGCTTTAGGCTGCATACATTTGATGTGGGATCCTTGCAAACAGAAAGTGGGAGGCACCTTGGGTGAGAGCAGCTGTGAGAGTTCACAGCTCTGAAGTGGCAGAAGAGTGGCAGGAGAGTGGCAAGAGAAAGACAATGGCCCTTGGAGAGCCAGGAGGTCAGCTCCCAGGGGGCGAACAGGGGCAAAAATGAGGCCTGTTGTAATTTCTTAACAGAAATGATCTTAAGGATATAGGTACAAAGGAAGGCAAGGAAATACAGTAAATAATGGAAACAGATGAATCCTGAACTCTTCACTGATCTGAAACTCAAGAAGGAAAAATGAAAGCTGAATAACTACAGCTGAGAAACAGATAAAAGAAAAGTAGGCATGACCCATGAAGGCATGGGTCAAACTCAGAAAGGCTAAGGCTCAAAAAGAGTTACAGCTAGCCAGAGAGTACAAGTTCATGTTGCCTGCCTGGGCACATACACGCTGCTCAAACTGAGCCTTTATGGGCTGGGTTTTGATCCAAAGCTGTATTACAGGCTGCTGGCCAGACAAAATGACTTGTTGCCCACCCCACCAACATAAGTTCAATCGTGTGGCTGGTTACTCACTTCAGAGCTCTTTCAGGACCCCAGAACTGAGAAGGACCCTGCTTCGTGCAGAACTTCCTACAAGTATAATCCAGCACAGGAGATGCAGCGCAGGACAAGGTCTGCCTATTACACCACCTGGAAATGGATCAGTTAAAGCCTGACTCAGTCCCCATCTGGATGCTTGGAAATGAGTTTTGGAGGGTGAGATTGGCTGATTGCTGAATGCTTGTGCAGAGATGTGTGTAAGTCAACGCCGACCCAGAAAACTGGCAGGAGAGTGGCAGTGATGCTCCCTTCTGGCTCTGCTTGTATCTCTTTCTGTTTAGTTCAGGATTATGGAGATAAGTCCCATTTTATACGAAATAAGGAGATCTGAACCATATGTTGTGCAGGTTCATATCACATCTTGTGGCATAGATCTGCAAGGAAACTTCCGAGAGTCTTAAATCGAATTAGTCCATATGCAGGTGGAGGTTATGTCTTATGGAAGAAGCAACTCTAAGACAAACAAGGACAGAGGGGAGATGACACAATATCTATTCAGCAGAGACAACAACAAGTTGGATTTTACACAGCTTATCCTTCCCTGATGTCCCTACATCACCACTAGCCCCTGGGACACAAACACTGCAGCTTCTGCTCTGGCCACTGGAAAAATGAGGCACAGGGAAGATAAGTGACTCAACCATTTTTCAGAACATCAAATTCAAATGGAGGTCTTCTGGTCTTCTAAACTACTAACACTGTAGACTATCACTTCTCTTCAGGCTGACATTGTCTGCCCCTTTGGATCAATAGAAGATTTTCATGGGATGATAGTCTTGATGGACCTGTTTCAGAATGTGGCATGTTACAGCCCTGCAAGGCTTTTGTCCGCGGCAGGCAGAAAGTGATGCCCCAGGCACAGTGCTGCTTTGTCAGCTGAAGCTTTGTGGGTGCACTGGGTCTAGCCTGGATTAAGTTAATTTTCCTCACAGCAGCCTGTATGGTGCTGTGTTTTGGATTTGTGACTAAAACAGTGTTGGTAACACACTGGCATTCTTGCTGTTTCTGAGCACTGTTTGCAATGTGTTATTTCTCTATTCACTGTTCTGCCCCCAGGCTCAGGGAGGGGAAGAGTTTGGGAGGGGATAGAGCTGAGATAGCTGACCCAAACTGACCAAAGGTACATTCCATACCATACCATGTCAGCAATACATGGGGGGGAAGGAGGGTGAAGCAGAGATGTTCATAGCTATGGTGCTCATCTCTCCGTGTAACCGTCAGTTGTACTGAGGCCCTGCTCTCCAGAATGCAACTGGACAACTTCTTGCTAATGGGAAGGAGTGAATTAATAATTCCTTATTGCCATTTACTAGCACACGGTTTCGTTTCAGTTCTTCATCTGGCTTTACCTTTATCTATGATTTTTCTCAGCTTTGCTGTTCCTATTCTCTCTCCTATCCTGATGGGGGAAGGGCAAGCAAGGAGCTGTCTTAATTGCTGGCCAGGGTCAACCCATCACCATGGGTCTAAATACACAGCCTTTAGTATGAAAAAGCATCCTTACATGCTGAGACTGCAGTGAGTGCCGTTATCCCTCTTTTAGAGGTAGGAGATATGGAGTGATGATCAGAGGCAGAGCAGGGTGAATTTCTCTGGTCTCTGCTAGACTCTTGAACCGCCAGGTACGCACCACATTACAGCTGCCTATGAATATCACTCACATCAATACCATATGTTTATCTAACTGCTTTCTATTCCTAAGAGTCTAAGAGCTTTTGTGCCATTGCAGCTCTCAACAGCATCAGGGACTGGTGACATGCAAGTGGCATGGATTTCTCCTGGATGGCCCTGGCAGCTCCTTTGACACAAGAACACAGATCAGCTCTGTTGTCTCCACTTAAAAAATCACCTGGGCGTTCTTTGCCCTCCTCTTCACGGAAGAGCAATACTAACAAAAACCAAAAGCAAATGGTATGTTACCTGAGAACATGACTCACTCAAAGTCGTCAATGCATGGACTTTTGGATTATGGATTTTCACATGCAAAGTTCCATTGATTTTCTATTGATCAATGTGAAGAAGCCAAGCAAAGAAGAAAAACTCCAGAGAATGATTTATCAGCCTTTGTCACACAAACAATATCTCCCTATATGGACAACCTCTGTGTGCAGTGTTATGTTCAGCTTCAATACAGCAACAGTGCCTGTCAGCCTTTAACATGTACCTGGGGAAGTGCACATCCCTTGCAGGGGGGCGGGATTCTGAGGTTTCCAACTAGCTCAAGAAGTGCTCTGGGAAACGGAAAGGGTTTTGTTTTCCAGCTCTTGTGACGTGTTGCAGCTGCCCACCAACTTTTTTGTTTCCATCCTTGGCACACAGAAGAATTTCATCACCACACTCTTTATCATGGAAACATGTCATTCAGTGGCATTCGTACATACTGTTCACATCAAATCAGAAGGTTGGCTTGAAACCCCTGCAGAGATGGGACCTTTCCAATTGAACCTGCCTCCATAGGTTTGGTGCTGAGCTGAATGCAAAGCCAGAAGGAGACCAGTTTTTTTAAAACAGGTTTTCAGAGACGACAGAAGATGCATGGAAGCCTCCCAAGAACCGCCTACCCCATGAGATGTTCACCGTTCAGGATGTTGGCAAACTTGTCAGATCAGAAGGTTTTGCAAGACGCCAGCCGCTCAGGGCCAGAAGTGTTCGTGAAGTTTTGGGGACTGTCAGATTTTGCTGAAGAGCTACCTGAGGCAGCCGTATGGCCGAACACCAAGCACTGAATTGAATCTAGGTCTTCCTCAAGATCTGACACCCGCTGCTCTCTTTCCCTGCTTGGGATTTGGAAAGCCAAGCCTGGAACAGGATGTGATTTGCTCATGTTGGTCTGTGTGATGCCAGCTGAGGCTACTGGCAAATTCCTCTCACTGAAAAATTATCTCATGTAGATGAGGGTCAGATGATTAACTTTGATGAATCTTGCCACAGCTGAAATTACTGCCAGTGGTAGGTATGAGAAAGAAACATTGGCAGAGCTGTCTCCTTGCCATGGGAAGGATCTCTTTCTCCTGGAAAGTAAAGCAGGGGTGCTATAGCACCTTTAGCTGGACTCTTCAGCAATGATGAGAGAGCAAGGATTAGTTCTGGTGCTGCTTGCCTTTCCTTCTGAAGTACTTACAGAAATTAAGTCTTCTGTCTAGGGAAAGAGTCCCTAGGCAGGATACTTTCATCTGGAATAAACAGGATGGTGGATGGCATTTCACAGAGAATCTACCAGCTGCTATGTATAAGGCAAGAGCAACAGGGATTGCTGCGTTTGATGACTGTTCTTTTCATCTGGTCTGTCACCCAAAAAGTGCCCTGGCACAGGAGCTCCCTGTGTGGCTGGTATCAGCAGTGAGGGACTGAAAAGGCTTCATCTAACAGGTCCTAAAGCCCATGCCTGTTGCCAGATATGTGGAGATATAAGGAGTGTTTTGGAAGGATAGGACAATGGGTAGAGGCATGTGATTTCTTGTTTAAGGTGGCAACCCCATGCTGTTGTCCCAGATGAGGTTTGAGGAGAGCAAAGACTCTCTGGCTGTTATCAAGTCATTCCTAAAAGGAATGAACAGGAAAGCTGAAGAAAAAGATGTGCAAGACAACCAGGACAACTCCCTGTACAGTGCAATCACTGCAGTGTTCCCATCAGCCTGTGAAGACATGTGGAAGCCTGTGCTGCTTTCAGGGTGCTTGAACTGCAGCCTCATAATGGCTGCTTGTTGTCCCGCAGCCATGAGTGCTGCTTCATTGTGGCTATCAGGAGCACTACCCCAAAAATCTTCAGCTGACAAGAAGGTTCTGGAGGGCAGCCATGTGCAGTGACACCAGCAGTAGGTGCCATGGGGCCCTGTAGGAGGTCTTAATATGTTGGATGGTTGGAGAACAGCACAGATGGGCAGGCCTGCTTGCAGGACCCTGAGGAGAGTGGAGTCACTAGTCTAGGGGAGCACAGAAAGGCAAAATGTTCTAGCTGCAGCCATGCACAGCTGGGCTCTCACAGCATTTTGTTAAACATGAACCACTTTTTGTGATGACACCAATCAAATTTCCAGCCATTTGTCTCACTAGGGGGACCCAAAAGCAAGAACAGAGAGACATGAATCAACTATAGATTTGCTTGCCGTAGCATGCTTGTTGCATGTAGATTGCCATGTTTCTAATAGCAAGCTAAAATTTTAGTTCATTTGCTGAATAGAGGGATGTTCTACGAGACCGTCTGCAGCTGGAAATAGACTCATCCAAAACTTCTAGACTAGGCATCTTTCAAAAAGTCGTGCCGTATCTCAATTGCACTTTACTGAACATCACATATGTAACTTGAAGTGAGATGTTGTGCAAGAAGTCTGATGAGACAATGACAGCAATATCCCCAGGAGCATGTATAGCCTCTCTAACAGAAACTGTGGCTTCACAATTGCAGAATGAATGGGGTCTTTTCAAAGCAAAATGGAAACACAATCTACTAGTCTGTTAATTTTTAATAGATCCATACTTTGTGAAAGCAGTATCCTTGTGCTACAATGATCATGGACAAACCATCACAACCAAGAGAGGAATTCTTGAAGTAGCTGACATTCCTTAAGTTCATGTGCCAGAAAACTCACTGATACTGAAAATGATATGGACAGTGCGGCACAAATATTCGCACTTGTAACCAACCTGCCAGGGAACAATGAGCAACCTCTTGGAACCATGTCGAAGACTGGCAGAGAAAAGGCACTGATGGTGTTGCCAGCAGTGGTATGAAACTGTTGTCCAGAAATAATCACTCTGGTGTGGAGATGCAACAAAATAAACAGCCAGGTAATATCTTACATCATCTGGACACCCGCTATGGAGACAGAACAACTCATGACCAGGCACGTCTTCTCGGCTCAGCCATTCATTGGGGTGGAACCATGTTTTCATTTCCCTTCTAATTTCCCCTCTCATCCTGTTTGTGGCCCCTCCTCTGTTTACAGTGGTCCCCAAGGTTAGAATGCTGAGTGGTCTGCCCACACCACATCCTGTGCTCTTGCTATTAGAGCTCAAGTTCCCCTGGGATTCCCCATATCGTATGTGTCAACTGCTCTGATGACAAGCCTGGTTTCTCATTACATCTAGGCACTGCACTGTTCTAGTGAGCCTAGATCTCAGCCAATGCCTTAATGTGGCACTAATAATAATAATGGAAGAAGTCTTGGACCAGAAAATCATGTAGAACGTGAGAAAATGCTGTGGAAGTGAAAGCTGGTGGAAATGATCCTGAAGGAACCTTCTTCTAGAAGAAATTGTGAATTAATGCCTCTGGAGAGACAGTATCTCTCATAAGCATTAACAAGGAATCTAGAGACCCTCCTGAACAGCTGCCTCTGCAGCACACAATCAGCAGTTGCCAGAGACAGGAGAAAAAGCAATGCTTGACAGCTTGGTGAGAGCAAGTCCAGACTGAAGTATCAGTAACTCTTTAATCACTCAGGTGGTAAATGGGAAGTAGCTGCTGTGGGGCACGCCACAGACACAGACCATTCACTAATACCTGCAATGGTGAAGATGAACTCCTCTCTGAACAGCAGGCAAGTCCCCATGGGGTTGCAGCAAAATTGAAGAGAGGAGCAGTGAGGTACTTATTCAAAGCAACAAAAACAAGAGAGAGAGGATGAGGAAGCTACACCTGTGACCACGCAAAATCCTTGTACACATTACCAGAATCTAGAAGGTGAAATGCTGCTGGATCTTGTGCCTGAGCTACCCTGTGGCTGTCACACTGGGGTAGCACCATGGTGAGCAAATATATTGATGCCAAAGGATAGACACACACAGTAAGAGAGGTTGTGGTCCACAGGAAAAGGAAAACCATCACCTTTGGGATGATTTAATACTTTGCCGCTTTTGTCAGTGGAGGGAGGTCCTGCTGCCATGACAGGAAGAAAGCAACGGCCAAGTGAATGTACAGCACCCTGTTATGATCACCTTAGAAGCCCAGTGCCTCATGAACTGCAATGGTCCATACTCACCCCACAAGGTTACAAAGCTCTGCAGTATAGATAAGATCATAAGCCAAATCCTATTCTGGTGGGACCATGAGAATACACGCTTATATAGCTACACTACAGTGAGTGTCAGACCTCTCTGAGTCACACACCGGAGCTGGCCACAGCCGTAGTTGGGAGGTCGTCTATTACATACTGCAGCTTTGTCACTCTCCATTATTTAATTGATAATTTATCACACCATTCCAGACAGAGAAGAGCTCCTGTTCATGCCACTGTTTGTTCCCTGTCACATAGTCAATTCCCCAGTCCAATACACCAGTAGTACTCTTATTTTATGAACCATACCTTAGGGCCTAATTAATGCAATTAATCAAACTTTTACTTAGGCAGGCATATCTTCATTTCTCCACTGATTGTCTGCTTGGACACCTGGGTGTGTTGCCTGCATTGTATTCATCACGTTAAGCCATTACAATGCTCTGCAGTGTGCTGAGGAGTACAGGTAGGGGACTGATAGTAACAGAGCACTTGTGGTCAGGTTTCAAACACAGGCACTGAGGGCAGATTCTGCTCTGTCTCCATCCAAAGAAAATCTAACAACTCAGCACCAGGGAGGTGGAGTAATGGAGAAGTGAGTGGTCACTGATATAGGCTCTCTAAACCAGGTCTCTTTATCACCTACAATCCTGG
The DNA here is from genome assembly GCA_013397515.1 of Upupa epops. Classification (NCBI taxonomy): domain Eukaryota; kingdom Metazoa; phylum Chordata; class Aves; order Bucerotiformes; family Upupidae; genus Upupa; species Upupa epops. Next base: position 325,429 of record VZRI01004996.1, on the reverse strand, counting down.
TAGAACATGGTCACAGCACCTCACCCATCAGCACCAGTGTCCATCTGCCTGGGGGGAGCCAGATTGCACACAGGAGATTCTGCTGGGGCCCATGCAAGCCAGGCAGAAAGATATTGTTTTGATCTTTTCTCCTGCTCATGGCTGCTTCTTGGAGTCAAGTGGGCTTAGGGGAGACGCTAGTGTGTTGGAAGGCAAAAATAAAACATGTCTACATATATGTAGGACATGTCCAACTGACATTTAAGTGAGGGAGAGCATAAAAACTAATTAATAGCTACGGATCCTTCAAGTCACCCTACAATTCCATCTTCAGGGTCGTCTCTACAGGAGATGGCTACATGTCAAGGTGGTAGAGGTTGGTGAAGTTACTCACAGTAGAGATGAATACTTAGTCAAACGGTCCCAATATAGTCGATGTGCTGACTTTTTGACATGTCTTTCTGGAGCATGGGATCTGCTGTTGGCCACAGCTTCAAAAGTGGTGTTTCAAAGGTGCTTTTGACATCTGAGTCACAATAACCTTGAGCAAATCATTATTTTTCAGAAAAATTCCTGGGAAATCCTTCTTCATTAATACCACTGAAGAATATGGAGATCCGTGGATTTGCAGGTCACTTACCACAGCAGATGAAAATCTAATGGTAAGTGCAAGTGTTTGCAAGAAGTATAACTGTGATTTTGTAATTAAAAGACCCATAGAACGGCGTAAACCATCAATCGGGATAATGTTCTAAGATGCCACTTCACATCTGATATTCCAGAAGATCACTTGCAAAAGACCCAAGTAACGTTCCCTATAAAATCAATTGGCTTTAATTTCTTTAATTATCTGTCAAATTCTAGAAAGTTACTTATAAGCAGTGTTTTGCCACCAAAATCAGAGTTACCCTAAAAATAGTAAATAGATGAAGCTGTGAAGATATCTTTTGAAATTAGTGCTTGGCTGAGTTGTGGCTCATTGATATGTTGAACCTTGATGGAGTCACTGTTATCAATAAACTATGTCCAGCCCTCAACCTGATATTCAAAGATGATCAGACAAGTTTATCTCCTATATCTGTAAACATTTAAAAATGTGTCAGGATGGACTATTTTGCTGAGTTCTTGTCAATCAGATACTCTTGAAAGCACCACCAGAAAATATTAACACCAGGGATCACAGAAAGGATTCAAGGATATTTATAGTGTTTCCCCCAAACTGGCATCCATTCCCCTGTCAAAACAAGAGTAAAAAAGAGCTCTTTCTGCATCTGGCAAGTTTTGTACTGAAGCATTTTAAAGAGCCAAGCAAAACAGAGTCATAGCTGAAAAAGGTCAAAATGGGTTGCATTACCTCTTCACAATGTTTCTAGGATTGTGCCCTGTGATGTGTTGAACCAGACCCAGGACACTTCAGTGCAGAAACAGCCACAGCCCAGGACATCTGCTGTGTAAATGTCTGGACCCACGCATGCAGTGCAGTTCTTCTTGACACTTCAGCAGTCATAAACTAGGAAACTTAAGACTCTTAATGTGAAAAGGCCAAGCTGATGTTCACTGGTCATGAATACATACTGACCTGTGTATTAATTGGTTGTGGCATAATTTTGCTCTTTGGAAAACAGTAGGTATGTTGAGTGTGTTTGACAACACTTTGGTTGCCTCAATAAACCTGAGCCTTCAAAGGCTAAATATGTATCTCTAGGCTTTTTCCTGTAACACCGCGGTTGCCATTGTGGCTCAGTTACAGACAGGACCATCCCCCTGCTCATGCAGTAGAGTGTACGCTCACCAAGTGGCTCTACCTGTTAACATTCGCTGGAGAACATCTAGCGAATACTTGAAATGCAAGTATTAGAACACGTCTGTGGACTAAGAAGGCGAGGTGCTTAAAACTCATCAGGTTGTTCCCGTTTTATAAGGTCACTAAATGCAACTATAGTGTCCAGCATAAGAATGATCTGCAAAATTACAAAGCCTTGGTATGTGGGACACCACAAATATCTAGGATATGCTGCAAATACACAGGTAACCCTGAGAGGTGGCTGAAGGGCCACTTGCAGTGTAGCTCTGGAATACAGGTAAAGGCACATACACAAAATCTTAGAAATTCACAAGAAACTGAAGCTGTTACTGATTCTCTTCAGCATTAACAAAATTATTATGACAAGCATTTATCTAAGCTTAGTTTTAAGAGATGTGTAGCTGTCTGGAGATTCAGTTTGTGCTCAGACCATACTGTGACAGCAGTATGATGTAATAATGATGTCATACTGCGTAATTTTAAAGAACTTGATCCATTACTGTGCTAGACCCCATGTTACCAGCTGAACCCCCATAGTGTTGTCACAACACTCTGCCTGAAGCAGCAGGATGGAGAAGGATATTTAGGGGTGTTTCAGCACTCTCCACTATGGAGGAAAAGCAATGTCACTCCCATCAGTAGCAGGGTAGATGTTAAGTCTAGCTTATGGACCAGGGAAATCTATTCATTTCTTAGAATATAGACATGGAAGAACAACCATAACTAGATCTAGGCTTTGGTGAACCCACTTCTTGGCATTTTAATGAAAACAGGAGCTAGGAGCCAAACACTTGATGTGGCCAAGTACAGCCCCAAGCAGATGTCTTAGAGGGAGAGAGGAGAACACACACCAAGCTGCTCTCTTGCATTTGAAGCTATGCTATTTCTGCCTCTTCCTGTTCTTGCCCTTCACCTACTGCCTTCAGTTGGACCTGAAACCTGGTGGAAACCAGTTGTTTTTTCCCTAAAGGTGGTGATTGTGATAGTTAGGTCAGATTCCAAATTGGGAGTGCAGAGCTCAAGGCTCTCACCTTCAGACTATTTCCAGGGGTACAATATGGATCCCCTTAACTAGGAGGTGAAGAAGGTGATAAGGAGACCATAATGCCACTGGAGAAATGGCCTTAATGTCATTAGGAAAAGACTGTTTATGTCTGGGGGAATGTTAGTCTCTCTGTTGGAGCTACAGCTATCTAGACAAGCTTCATCTAATAATGGCATATCTTCCATAAGGTTTAGAGTATGTTCCTTTATGACAGGCCTAAGAGAAAGAACAAATAAGTCTTTCAGGAATGCTTTGGGAAAGGATGGATCCTGGTACTCTTAATACAGGATCTTTGCAGAGCACAGTCTTACCCCACAAACATCATGTCTTCAAATAAATATGCACTTTGGTGGTTTATATTCTTTGCAGTTGGTGCTGAATCTATCTCTCTCCATGGTGACGGCAACCATGTGCCACCTAGCATCTGCCCTGAGAACTAAAGGTCCCAGAACCTGTTTGCCTCATTTTCATTATCCCAGGCCAGATAGCAATATGGGCGTCTTTGTCTAGCTGATTTGTGTGGAATTAAAAACGTCACTGTACGTCACCAAAACATTGATCTGCTTGAAGTCAGAGGTCGGAATCACCCTATAGTGTTTTCCCTGGCGAACAAAGTGGGGCTTCACAGGTAGATACCTCTGTTCAGGCAGACACCTAATGTGATACAGGCATGAGGAGTCCATCGGACAGATGCTCCCTGCAGGGCTGGGTCAAGGATGTATTGGAGGAGTCTCTATAAATGACCGGCATCACCTAACTCATGAGGTGTGGGGGGTGGGAAATCTCCAGTAATGGAGCAATACAGAAAGAAAAGCTTTGCTTTTCCCTTGTTACTGCCAGCAAATTAGCTGTCTTTTCAGCTGCTTATTACCAGGCACGTGGAAAACATCTGCATAGCATGAGTAATTACATGATAGCAAAATCCCATTCCTGTCTTGGAGAAGCCTTGCCATGGCTGCCGGTTATGAAGGGTGGGCAGGGTTATTTTCAGCTTATGTCTTCAGATGCTCTGGAAAAAATGAGCTATCCTTTCTGGAAACCACCTTGTGGCAGCCTCGCAGATCCTCAGAGCCGCACAGTTGCCCCACTGCTCCTCCTCATCTTCCCGCCAGGGGCTGATAAATCGTCATCTGGCAAGAAAGAGGGGACTCCAAGGAGAGTGTATGTTGGGAACTCGGCTGGATCTCTGTCCTAGTGCCACGGAATCCGAGCTCCTCACCATCATCACTGCTCAGGGATGCATGAGAGGCAGAGCTGCTGTGGCAGCATCACTGGTGCTTCTCACAGAGCAGAGCCCCAGACATTCTTCTACCTTCATGGGGTGGTGGGAGGACATGTTGTCCCTCACTGTGAGGGATGCAGCATTTCCCCTGTCACACCAGAGCTCAGGCTGGTCCCAAAGGTCATGGCAATCTTTCCATTCAATTCAGCCAGCTCTAGCTCAGACTCAGAGGGACCAAGTTTCCAATGACTCACAGCACTGGCCAGGGTGAGATCATAGGAAAAGTGACCGGTGTAGCCCTTTCCATGACAGAACACACTCAGGCAGAAGCCTGCCAGGACCTGGGTGCAGACAAGGGCTGTTAATTCATCTCCAGGAGGGGCACTTGAAGCAAGTTGGGTACTGTGGCAGACTGTTGGCTCTGATGCCTGCAGATCCACTGCAGCATGGAAATGGATCCTTTGGGGCTGTCTCAGCAGAGCTGCATACAGGAAACAGGCAGCAAAGGCAGAGTCTGGGGGATGACAGAGGAGAGTGTTGGTAACGTCACTCCAGCTGAACTGATAACTTATGGGGTGGCTGCCCTTGGGAAAGGATTCAGGGGTAGCCACATTCCAACATCAAACTCCTAATTTCTTATCTGATAGATTTGCTTTTGGGGTGAAAAAGAGAGGTTCCTGCTGCTGCCTGTGTGGCTGCAGGGGGGCTGGGGGAAAACCAGCACATCCTTACTGCAGCATGTGAAGTGACAGCAGCATGTGCCAGAGATGCCTGGGCTAACCCTGGCTGTCCCCATGCTCCCCAGGCTGTGACAGCAGCATCACTGTGTCAGGCTTGGACATAGGAACCCACTAGGATGCAGGGCATGTTTTTAGCCCATGTTTGCAGGAGTTTGATGCCAACCTGCCTCAGAGGGCTTTGGCCAAGCAGGCTGTTGTGCTCCCTGAGGAGCAGAGCTAAGTGGCCAAGGAGAGGTCATGTGCAGGAGCTCAAATGACTTATGGACAAGTCTGACCACACTTCTTCCTATAGGACATCTCCCTGCTATTGCTACTCTTCCTCCTGGACCAGAGGAATATTATCAGATGACCAGAGGTGCCTCAAGCACACATAAAGCACAGTGATCATGGATGGAAGCTGCACGATCTCATGCCCATGCAGAGGAAACCGGCTCCTATTTCAATATCAGCTCATGGAATTGTGTGAATGCTGGGGAGGGAATGGTGCTGTCACGGTGTATGAGCTGTCACGATGTATGAGCAGGGGCACAGGACGGTGGTCACACTCCCTGCAGAGCCAGCAAAAGCTACCAAGGTCGAGGGGCTTGGCCCTGAGGAAATTGCTTGCCAAGGACTGCGGAGGGCAGCCGCCACTAGCTCTCCATTAGCATTCAGCAGCACTGCCACGGCGCAAAGGAGAAAGCTACCCTCGTAAACATAAGGAGAGGAGATAAAAGCACTTAACACAGGCTGGTGAGTGAGACAGAGGCACTTCGGCTCAGGTGGCTGGCTCCTTGTCGGGCTTTTGTAGTCTGGCTGCAGCCTTCCATGCGGCACACGGCAGGTTTGCGCCCCATCACTTGGCTACAGCAGAGATGCTGCTACGCCTGAGTGGCATTGGCAGAAGTTCCCCAAAGGTTAATTGATGCTGCAGTGCTGCAGCCACTCTGTAGACAGCTGCCTGACAGCAGCTTCGCCCTGTCAGATCCTGTACTGGAGCTTCTCCTCCCTCTGCAGCATCCTTCCCCTAGGTGAACTACCTCCTGGGCAGCCAGCATGGCCGTTCCACCCATGGGAGACAGCCACTGCAAGCTGCAGCTCTCCCCTCATGCACAGGGCTGGGAGATGGAGCTTGCAGGCCTCCAGCACTGGAATTTCTCCCAGGATAGAAAACACTGTCAGCAGCAGGAATCATCATGCCCATGCGCCCTCCCCATTTATGTCCCTGCAGACACATGTGTGGCAGGCTCCATGCCTTGTGTTCCTCAAATAGGAGGAGGGACATACAGCCCCAAAGCCTGTGGTAATGCTGATGCTGTCCTCCACCTCACTGCAATGGTCCCCACACTTCACAGCCTTCCTCCTCTGCATCCTCTGCCTCATAAGCATGGACAGCTGCCTTCTAGGAATATAGCCAGCTGCTAAAACCCAATGCGCATCTCCTGATACTTTCAGTGACTGCAGACCGGATCAGCAATAATATTTAACCCAAATGAGGAGAGAGGGTGGAATTCAACATGGACTCTGTGCCTTGATACCCAGTGACAAGGTGGTGCAGAAATCTTGGGCCAAGCATTGGGACAACCTCAGAAGACAGAAATACACTGCATATTTCTACTTGAGTGGCTTACTAGGGGGCACAACTCACGCTGCTGGCTGGGAAGGCAGCAGTGCTAAGCTAACATGACACTAGACTGGATGGCCCTTTCTTAGTTTGTACTGGAGTCAGCACGCATGAGGCCTTTCCTCAACTGTTATTTCTCAAATCTCACATGATGTGAGTTTGGTTCCCTGTCTGCAGACTTCAAAATAAGAGAGACCCATATCTGAGATGTCATCCAAGTTCAGCCAGTATTTTAATTGTCCTATGTTCTGCCCCCCTGTTTACTTCATCAGAGCTGTGAAATAAATAGCACTGGCCTTTTCCCCTCAAATCAGAAAGACCTTCCTTTGGTCTTCCCTTAGGGATGGATGAGTTGCTCATCAGAGCCAGATTGTTATGGTATGAAGTCCAGCAGGCCCCTCCCCACAGCAAACAAAGTTAAAATTCAAAGATTACTGGTGTCTATGTGATGCTGATCATTTATATGAGTATACTGCCCTGAACAGGGACTGTGTGAAGGCAGTGCACCTCACTGGCGATGTCTCCACCTCTGGGAGCTCAGACACTTGCCTGAAGACAAAGGCTAAGCAGAGGATAGCCACGATCTATTGCAGCCCAAAGTAAAACACTGCTAGAATAAAGCAATACTGGAAATACGGTGGCAAAACACTTTTGCATCAGTTAGGCCAGCAAGCAAAAACAGAATTGAAGAATACAGACACTCGTGCATCAGCAGCCTCATGTGAGTGTGCTGGCTGCACAGCAGCCACTGTTGCTTCCTATGACCCAGCTGTGTTCCTGCTCTGGAATGCTGCTGGTCATGCTGGCATGGGCAGCAGTCACTGCAGTCACGCCAGAGGGTGCTGGGCAGTGCAGGGGCATGCTCTGTGATGCCAAGCGCAAGGAACTCACTGCAAGAGTGAAGAGTCTTTTACATCCTTGGCAGGTACACAGGATGGCAAATTCCAATCCCCTCCCGAGTAGCACACAGAGCTTTCCTGCATGAACCAGACAAGCTGCATCCCCAACTAGTCAGTGAACTTCCAGCACCTTGGTGTGGATGTTGTGGGTTTGTGCTTCCAATATTCCCATTCAGTGCTAGTCATTCAGAGACACCTGTCTCACCATCCCTCTCACTCCATTTGCACCTGGATTTTACAGTGGAGCAGTGCTGGGACAGCCTGGCAACAACAGCCAGTCAGGATAGGAAATTCTGGAAAAGAAGATTTGTAAACTAAGCAAATGAGAGTCAAGGAGCCAGGTTCTTCCCTTTCCTTTCTAGTCTCAGTGCAATCTGGCAGGGGCCGGTGCTTGCATGAACCGAGGGCTACAGCTGGTCTCTTGCTGAAATGCACAGAGCTCTGAAGCAGGACAAGGCAGATATTTAACAGTATGCAAAAATGTTTAGCAGCGAACAGATCTGATCCATTTTCTGAGGGAAAACAGCAGTGGGCAACCTAAATACTCAAAATCCCCCCACTAGAGTTGAGCTTCACCTCCCGCAGGACACAAGCCCACTTGAGGGACCAGGACCTGTTCCAGGTGTCCTGAGTGTGTGAACTTCTCACTGCTGTGTGAAATGTTTACACTGGAAAGGTAACTGATGCTGAGACAACTTCATATTTGGGATCCCCTTATTTTCCTTTGGAGGGTGTCCAGCTCCTAAAAGCAGAGAGTATCCTGGTACATGAGATTCCAGGTGACAGCCCACAGGAATCCCATGCTATGGTGGAAAAACCACCCCTACGTTCTGCAAGCTGGAGGTTCTCCTTCCAGTGAGGGAAATGTGCACTGCCTGCCTCTATCGCTGTTGAGCTTTGTCTGAAGGTCCTCATGCTGAGATGTGCCTGGTAACTCCCGTGTGCCCTTGGCTCCACCAGCTCCAAAGCAACTGAAATTCTGTCCCAAGAAATCTACCAGCAGCCCAGCACTGGACACTGCCACAAAGACTGTTCCTGCCTGGGCTTTCTTTAAAGGTGCTGATTTATACAGTGGATGAGCAGCAGAGACACAGAATGTTTGTGGAGCTGGTCAGAAGAATCTGATCCATTTTAAACATGGTAAGCAGAAGCACATAGGGTTATCTCTTGGTTGCCATCAGAGGCAGCTTCATTCACAGAAGAAGTGGAGCAGAGTTGAGTGCTTTTGAAAAATCCCAGCCCTTATAAAGGCCACATTAAGTCTAGAATAGACCCCAGACCTGCCAGTTTCTCTTTATTTCAGACACAAAACTTCAATTCCTTTAGACAATTGCAAAGTGATGCTCACTCATCACAATCCTTTGACAGTCATTGCTCTTACAATGAGGTCAAAGAATCAATATTTCCTATTGTATGGGGAACCCTGGAAGGAGGTATTTTTATAACTGGAACATATTATTCACTTCCGTCAAGTAGTCTTCAATTTACAGATACTCACAGACCTGGCCCAACTCAGTGGCAGAAGTGCCTTCATACAAAAACAGGAGAAGACATTAGAGACTACCACTCAGTACTGGCAATCCTGTAAGGAAGCAATCCAGGTAATTAAACAACAAACATAAGGATTATTACAATGTGTCAGGTGGTAACGCAAGGACTCAAGAAAAAGCCTGTAAATGAGGCAGTCTCTTATGGCCATGGGAAGGAGCTATGGTCAGTGTCCTGGGAAGAGGACTAAGAATATAGAGCAGGATCCATGAAGAAGCATGAAGTGCATTTTAAACTGCATGCTATTTTTCTTTTTT
>VZRI01004996.1:223719-315890 GCA_013397515.1 Upupa epops | reverse complement strand
GACTGTGCTGCCATTCAGCGAGACCTGGACAGGCTAGAGCTGGGCAGAGAGAAATGTAATGAGGTACAACAAGGGTCAGTGTAGAGTCTTGCATCTGGGCAAGAACAGCCCCAGGTATCAGTATAGTTTGGGGACTGATCTGTTGGACAGCAGTGTAGGAGAAAGGGACCTGGAGATCCTAGTGGACAGCAGGATGACTATGAGCCAGCAATGTGCTCTTGTGGCCAAGAGGGCCAACAGCATCCTGGGGGGGATCAGAAGGGGAGTGGTTAGCAGATCAAGGGAGGTTGTTCTCCCCCTCTATTCTGCACTAGTGAGGCTGAGGAGCTGGGTTTATTTAGCTTGGAGAAGAGGAGGCTGAGAGGTGACCTCATTAATGTCTATAAATATGTGAGGGGTGGGTGTCAGGAGGATGGAACCAGGCTCTTCTTAAGGTCATCTAGTGATAGGACAAGGGGCAATGTGTGCAAGCTGGAACAGAGGAGCAGAGGAGGTCCCGTATAGATATCAGAAGAAACTTCTTCACAGTAAGGGTAACGGAGCATTGGAACAGGCTGCCCAGGGGGTTGTGGAGTCTCCTTCTCTGGAGATGTTTAAGACCCATCTGGATGTGTTCCTGTGCAATTTGGTCTAGGTGATCCTGCTGTGGCAGGGGAATTGGACTCCATGATCTTTCGAGGTCCCTTCCGATCCCTAATGATTCTATGATTCTATGATGTCCAGTTCAATCCCTCCTCAGATCAGGTTGCTCAGAGCTGCACCCAGTAGAGCTGAGTGTCTCCACAGAGACTCCATGGCCATTCTTGGCCTTATCTCAGTGTTTGACAGCTCAGCATTAACTGAGCTCAGTTGCCTTGACTTGGGGCCTTAAGCCCCAGTCTCTCAAATGGGCTTAAAAGCCAATTTTTACCTTCAGTGCATACTCTTCCTATAGCCAGACTGAGGAGATATGGACCTGATATATGGAAAAGAAGGCAGCTGGAAAATACATTGGACTATTGCATTCACAGGTTGGCAATCAGGATCTTTCTAGGTCCCTTCCAATCCCTAATGATTCTATGATAATAAAATGGGTTGATATGTTGTAACTTGTTAGTTTTTCCCCCTTATGTACGAAAGAGTTCTTTAGGGATCTAAATACTATCTGATGTTTCAAGTCAAGGTCCAACAGTTCAGACACTAATGAAGGGTTGTGCTTAGAGCTGTTCTTTAGACTGTATTAAGGAAAAAAAGATGTATATTCTTATTATTTTGTATGTGAACTATACTGTTCATACTCTTCAGGTGTTCTGCAACTGCAGGAGGTCCCCCCTGCCTCATGACAGTGTGTACAGCCAATACATAAATGTGCTTGAAATGGAAGGGCATGCTGAAAGGACTGTGTCAAGGAACCGTACCAGAAATGCACCTGGAGAAATCAAATGCAGAATTGCACTGCTGTGAGAGAAAGGAGTAGGGATTCCTCCAGCAGAGCCCTCCTGTCTGGTCCCAGGGGAATGCAGAGGTGCCACACAGAGGAGGCACAAGGCAGGTAAGGTAGAGGGTAAGGTCCCAGAAGGTCAGCTGCTCCATTACCTTGGCATGCACTGGACAGTGAGTAGCTCATAGAGCAAAGTCCACTTTGCAATGCATTACTGCTGAGATGCTGGAGAGACTGGTACTGAGGCCAGAACATTTTTTACAGCTTTACCAATGGCCTGGATAATTTGGCAAAGTGCGCTTTCAGGAAGTTTTGATATGACACCAAAGGAAGCATTGGGAAGGGAAGCACTTGATACCTGAGAGGTTGCAGCTGTGGCTGAGAGGGATTCAACAGACTGGAGAAATGGGTAGACAACAAAAGCAAGTGCACAGTCCTAATGGCCAAACCTCATGAGGGAACAGGACAGATTAGGAGACAGCTGACTGGAAAGAAGCTTGATGGAAAGAAGCTTTGCAGAAAAGGAGTTTGTATTCCTGGCAAATAGGAATAAGAACAGGAATTGACATGGTCTACAGCAAAGGCTAACTGCACCTTCAGCAGTGTTCAAAAAACTTTAGCCAGTACTAAAGGGAGGTGACAACTGCTCTTTTTTGACCCTTCTAAGACTGTTTCTGAAACTGGGTCCATTTTGGGACTTCCTAGGACAGTCTAGAATGACAAATGCCAGCCTTGTCTCTTATCTATATGTTATCCACACAGAATTTTCAGGGTAGTGAGGATGGTCTGCTAAGATGTGCTATTTGTAAATCCCTGCTAACTGAGTTTGATTTCTTCTCGTTTATTGTTGGTATGGGGCAAACTAGTGGAACCTACTTGAATTCTGAACAGGAATGCCCACACAGACAGTTTAATGAAGTTTAGCTAATCCAATTTGCAAAGGTTAATTCAGATTAATTTTCCTGATTGTCTCTGTGTAGATAAGGCCAAGGTCACTTCCCCAAGGTCACTGCCTAAGTCAGGTGTAGGATCCAAACTTTCTCACTCAGGGAGCACAAGTCACCATCTCTTTTCCAGGTTGACTCATCCCTAGCCATGTGCTCCCTCCACATTGCCCTTCACAAAAGAAAACAATTTCTTCCACTTTCCTCAATGAACAGCAAACATCACTGATTCTTGTTATGCCCTTCTAAGCTGCAAATCACTAGAAAGTCTTTTTCTGGGTGAAGTGTACCCACTGTTACTGGGGCAATAGCCCCAGGAACATAGCACAGATACAGGAACTGGTGATCTGCTAAAAATTTGCCTAGGAAGCAGAACAGCCCCAAGAACCTTGGTGGTGGAGACACTTCCAAAATCTCCAGCTGGATTATATTGTCAGATCACACAAATTCTCCTAGTGCTTTTTCTAACTCGACTGGGCACTCAAGTACTTAGATGCAGTTATTCAGTCTCCCTGCAAAAGTAATAGCAACAGTTTAGAAAATGGATCTCTGCTTTGCAACCCAATTGGGTGCAGAGCGGTATAGGGCCTTCTGCTGGGAGTATGTTTGTCCTTTTCAGCAGGGGTTTTCACCTCTGCTTCTCAATATTCTCAATATGACTCCTGGCTGGCAACTGCAATACCCCAATTGTTAATAAGATATTGAGATACAAAATGCAGATACTTTAGAGATTTTATATATATATAATCTAACTAGAACTGAAGAGCTGCCTTCATGTTAACTTAAAGCTTTCTCAATGGAGTTACAGCCCTAGAACAAGTATCTTGCATCTCCTAGTACATGATAAATGGATGCAAGAGGTATTCTGAACAGCAGGCAGTAGTGAATGGTTACATTTCCTTGGCCAAGATGTGGAAGATTTAAGCAAATAGTTAAAAAAAAGGAATCAATAGAAAGTCTTTTCCCACGGTCTTTTGCTATGAGTACTTGGCAATAATTTCAGCACTCACTTCAAAGCATTGAGGTCTCTTTTCTGGGCCTCTTTCTACCATGGCAAAGGAGTTAACGAAGATAAGTTGCTTGAGCTGAGTAGCTGGCTGTAAGCTCCCTGTTCTGCTTTAGGAAGTTCCTAAATCCTTGTGTGCAGGGGTCTCTGCATGATAAGTCTTGTAACCGTGGCATGTGACCACATGCTCTGGCCCCTTGCATTTTATTGTTTCATCTACTTGGGACTACGCAAGAGTGTTCTGCTACCCCACATCCAGAGTGTTCTGCTACCCCACATCAATGTTGTGACAATTTTTTATATTTACCCAACATACCTCTCTGGATCCTCCTCCTCTTCCTCACAATTACGCCTTCTCAAGTCTCCTCTCTTAGGCCTGAACTGCCTTGTATGGGAAGAATAAAACAAGAAACAGTGTGGGAAGAGAAATGGAAGTATGCAGGAAGCAACAGTTATTTTTCTGCTAGTAGCAATGAGAAGTGCTCTCCTTCTTGCATTGTTGCTGTAGCCTTTCACTCCAGAGAGTCCATGGTGAAGCTGGGACACAGTCCAGCTGAACAAAAATTGTACTGCCCACATCTGCAAAACAGTTTCAAGAAGCACAAAAGTCTGTCAAATGAGTGCTGAAGACGTTGACATACTCTGTTCAGGGGAATCGGCCCATGCCCTGCTAATGCATCTAAATTACTGAAGGATTTGCCACATTTCATCAGCATTTTCATTCATAGTGGCTAAGTGGAAATGTTCCCTTTTCTTGGTGTGGTTCATCTGCTACAAGTTAAGGTGAAGCCTGAATCTACCCTGCAATTGCTAAAAAGGAACCTGGCTGCTCCTTTTCCATCAGTGATGCCATCTGTTGCTGCATTTTGCTGTTCAAGCCTTTCAGGTCTTAAGATATTCCCTGGGGCACTTGGACAGTGGACCAAGTGTGCTGTTGGATTTGTATTGCATGTATTGCTGAGGGACATATCTTTCTAAGTGGGAAAGGACATTTCCACAGTCAGCAGTCAGCATCCCCTTCTTGTCTCCACAGCCTGACAGCTTTTAACAGGTCTGAAAAAGAGTCTGAGCTCATACTCCAATGTTTGAAGGAATATTTTTACCACTGTTTTTCTCACTGACCCAAGAAATATTAAAACCAGCTTCCAACTCTTACTTACCCTCTGTCTTTCTATCCTGCAGTCTATTGGTTTTCTTCATGTGTAGGTAGAACAAATCAAAACAAAATAAATAATGTTTCAGTAAGACTGGGGAAGGTGTAGGCTCCCTCAGAAAGGAAACAGGTGATGTGGTCACAAGTGACATGGAAAAGGCTGAGGTTCTCAATGACTTCTTTACCTCAGTCTTCACTATAAGGGCCTTCAGCCACACTCCTGGAGTCATGGAAGATAACTGCAGGGACTGGAAGGAAGAACCAGGTTCATGATCTCCTGAAGAACCTGGTAGTGTACAAGTCCATGGAACCTGAAGTGTAAGGTCCTGCATCCGGGGCGAGGCAATACTGAACACAGAAACAGACCGGGCAGTGACTGGCTGGAGAGTAGCCCTGAGGAGAGGCACTTGGGGGTGCTTGTGGACGAAAGGCTCAACGTGAGCCAGCAGTGTGCACTTGTGGCCCAGAAGGCAAACTGGATCCTGCGCTGCATCAGGAGAAGTGTGGCCAGCAGGTTAAGGGAGGTGATTCTCCGCCTCTACTCCNGAGAGTTGGGGCTGTTCAGTCTGGAGAAGAGGAGGCTCTGAGGTGACCTTATTGTGGCCTTCCAGTATCTGAAGGGGGCTACGAAAAAGCTGGGGAGGGGCTTTTTAGGATCTCAAGTAGCAACAGGACTAGGGAGAATGGAGCAAAGCTGGAGATGGGTAGATTTAGACTCATAAGAGGCTATCAGGTTGGTCAAGCATGACTTCCCCTTGGTGAAGCCATACTGTCTGTCCCTAATCATAGAATCATAGAACCATTAGAGATCTGAAGGGACCTGGAAAGATCATCTAGTGCAATCTTGTCCCTGATGTGTCTAGAGACAGGGTTTAGCACAAATTGTTTAATCACCTTTCCTGGGATAGAGATGAGGCTGAGATCTTCTAAAGTTCCTGCTAATATGAGATCTGATCTGACCTAAACCTGGGCTTTGACATCCTTGGCACAGTGCCAGTCTCATCTGCAGGTTCTCACAGAAAGGGATGTTAATACCATTATCACAGTGTCATGGAATTATTCAATCATTAGGGATCAGAAAGGACTTCAAAAGGTCATCAAGTTCAATTCCTGTGCCACAGCAGAATCACCAAACCAAGTCACATGGGAACATATCCAGGCAGGTCTGGAACATCTCTAGAAAAGGAGACTCCACAGTCCCCCTGGGCAGCCTGTTCCAATGCTCTGGTACCCTCACTGTGAAGAAGTTCCTTCTGATATTTATATGGAACCTTCTATGTTCCAGCTGGCACCCATTACCCCTTGTCCTATCACTAGATGCATGCAGCGTGGGGAATAAGGAGGAGGATTTATAAATCTGTGTCCAGTCAGGTGATTATGATCTGGTGGCAATTACAGAGACCTGTTGAGACAGCTCAAATAACTGGAATGTGGTCATGGACAGCTGTGTCCTTTTCAGGAGGGACAGATCAGCAAGGCAAGGTGGTGGAATTGGTCTTTACATGAGAGAGCAACTGGAATGTATTGAGTTCTGTCCAGGGGCAGGTGAAGAGAGTTGAGAGCTTGTGGGTGTNAAGAGAGTTGAGAGTTTGTGGGTGTGGATCAAGGGGCAGGCTGTTGTGGGTGTCTATTACAGGCCACCAGATCAGAATGAGGAAGCTGATGAGGTCTTCTACAGGCAGCTGACAGCAGCCTCACTAGAAACCCTGGTTCTCGGAAGAAAGTCTATAGATTATGGAAGGAGGGGATGGCCACTTGGGGTGATTATAAGGCTCTGGTGAGTGAATGCAGGGATGCAACTAGGAAAGGCAAAGCCACCTTGGAATTAAACCTTGCAAGAGAGGTCAAGGGTAACAAAAAGAGGTTCTTTAAATACATTGCAGGTAAAATTAAACCTAGAGGCAATGTGGGACCCCTGTTGAATGAGGCAGGTGCCCTGAAGACAGAGGATACAGAGAAAGCAGAGATAACACAATGGCAGTGTACTTCAGGATTTGAGGATGCCTTCCATCATCGTATTTGGGCACTGCTGGTGAGGGATAGGAAATTATTCACTCCATATGCATATAATATGGATAAGAGGATAGTAAGTACATAACTCATAATAATAAAGGTAGTTCCTTTCTAGATTGATTATTCTAACTGCTAATCATGGAATCAGTCTGCTCTCTATTCATATGCAAAGGTGTTTGTCAAAGCTAATCCTTTGAACTGGATTATATCTTTCCATCAGTGGCTCCACACATGTCTTCAAAGGTCCAAGAAGCCAATGAGATGTGTCCCTGAATTCAGCCTTGCTCATGAGTGGCAAGAGTGACATTCAAAGAAGACATGTTTGGAGACATAGTGAGCATTGTGTCAGGTACATCATCAAAACATGGAATGCACCTGCCTTCTGTGCCCACTTCAAAAATATCTTCACATCTTCTATTTAAATCTGGATACAGTTCACTCTCGGAGCTCAGCTGATGGAAGGTAACACTTCAAGAAGCAGCAGTCCAAGTAGATGCCTCAGCCCTGCAAGCAATTTCCTAAAGACACTCACCTTCTCTCTGTGGGAAACTGCTTTTATTTCTCTGGTTCTCCTTGAACATATTCCCATTCCCCATTTGAAGTCCTTTGCTGGGGCACTTCCAATAGGATGTCTGGAAAAATCAGTGGGTTTTTGTCTTTTTTTTCTTCAATTTAAGAAGATAATAATTATTGAGATCATTGTGTTGATGCTCTAGTAGACAATCAGAGAGGCTCAGCCACTGGACTGTTGGCAGCAGGTGAACTGTGAGTTGCTATCTATTCCAGTTGTCTGCCAGGAGTCTCCCACCCCTTCTCAAGCAGATCTGTTTATGGGTTATTGTGTATTTTTTGGTGGTGGTGTTGATTGCTGACATAAAAGAAGCTGAAGCGACACCGGTTTAAGCTGAGTATCCAAGGCGACCTCATTAACATCTCTGCAGAGGAGCCCTTTAAAAAACATCAGTCACGTTCAGTAGTCCTAAGTGGAAGAGAAACAGTTCTGTGTTTCCTTGATCAATTG
Organism: Upupa epops; assembly: GCA_013397515.1. NCBI lineage: Eukaryota > Metazoa > Chordata > Aves > Bucerotiformes > Upupidae > Upupa > Upupa epops. The sequence goes on along the minus strand of VZRI01004996.1, from coordinate 308,333 downwards.
CTTAAAATTCAAGGTCGGGGTTCAGAGCAGGGAGGGCTCCCCGCCAGTCACTGCAGGGTTGGGCTGAGGGTTTTTTTGGAAAATAGTGATGCTGTCGTACTGGAGAAAATCCATGCGCTCCCTCAGAGTAGCACTATTGGGAATAAATGCTGGAAGCTGTTCCACTTGAGCAGATGGCTGAAAAACTTTGGCTGAGAAATAAATTGAGTATGACGGTCTGAGGGCCAATCACAGATGGATGAAATTCTAGTAGTGTCCCAAATGTCCTGAACATAGAAGGTTCTCTTCTTTCCCCTTTTGTGCTAAAAATCATAGTAGGATTTTTAATACAGACTGCAAAAATATTGGTGGAGTGAGACACAGAGATAACAGCTTAATGTCTTTTGGATCAGCATCATGTTTAGAAGAGTCCTGAGATTCTGCCACCTCCAGTGCAATACTGGAGAAAAGAGTTGATAGTGCATGAGCCATGATGGAGGGGCTGGGAAATGCCTCTGGTACACAGCTGCAGTGGAGATCCTAGGCTCCTCCAGACACAGACTGGTGTCCACATGCAACACCAGAGGCTAAAAAATGCCTTCTAAAGACAAGACTTGAGGAACCCAAAAGCAAATTATTCTTTCTTCAGGATTTTTCAACCCTACCGCAGGATAGACTGTAAATCTGTGCTCCCAAGATGAGGTTAAATAGAGAAGTCATTGGGAACTCCTTTGCTTGATTTCAGGTCATCTCCATAAACCCAGGGATGACCACTGAGACTTGTAACTTTAACAACCAATTTCTCTCCAATGCAGCACAGGAGAGTTCAAAGCCCAGACTTCAGGTAGTCTTTGCTCAGGCTCAGGAGTGAGATGAGCCACATGGAATGTCTTGCATGACCTGAAAATACCCTGAGCCCATATCCCCCTTTCCCAATTTCTCAATTGACAGGATGCCACAGGAGCTGGTAAGAGATCAGCTATTTAGTTATGTTACCACAGCCTGCAGTCAACGGTACCAGAGCCTAGCATGATTCCCCAGGAACCCAGTCCTCTCTAGTGTGATGATCAGAGGACAGAGCAATCCTGTGACATTTCTAACAGACAAGGGACACCACACCCCCACGATATTCAGATTTCTCTCCTCTTTATTACTATTTGTGATGAGAGAAGGTTATGCATGCAAAAGCTATTATAACCCAGTGCCCAAACTTGAGGGGCAAACTTAGTTTCTAGCAGGAAACCTCTTCTGTGATCAAGTGACCAGCTGGGCTGATAACAGGGACTTTAATCATTGCTTCAGCAACACAGGACACCACAAACCTGTGGAGCTACAAGAGGGTACCTTCATTGCCAGTGAAGTCATTGTACCAAGTTGCTTTACTGTGCAATTTGCTTAGATTGCAGCTAGTGATGTGTGGCCAGGCCAATGACATCTGAGGCTAATAAGACCACATCATGAGGACTAGTCAGGACTCACTGAAAGCTGTACAAGAGATAAATAGGTATTCCATAATTTCTGGCAGCATTTCCTGAGAACACTGCCTCTGGGACTGGGATATTAAAGGCTGGACTTAGCACGTATCTGCAGTGCCCAGCAACAGCTTTATCAAAGGAGCTTATCAGCAATGCTGCTTATTCCTATCAGCCAGTGGCTGGTACGTGCATTAACTACCTTCAGCCCTTTGTGCCAGATACCCATTTAAAAGCCACAGTTTCAGTTTAGGGATGTATTTAGGATTTTAACAAACTTACATTCACATTTGTACTGTCTTTATGGATTCTGGTACCAAGAAACAAAGGACAGAACAAAATACTTCACTAAGAACTGTCCTCATGCTGAGAACATGATGAAATTCCCATGGGAAGAGGATAAAAAATACTCTCTGTGTGTAAACAGAGCAGGACTTCTGTTACTTCCTTGGTCAACCTCACTCTGTTTTATACTTGCAGACTGAGTCTGGCATTCATGGTGCCCTGCTTGGTCCCACAACAAGATGCCTGAGGTTGAGTAGTGGGAAAGACTACACTGAAGAGTCCACTAAGTTTCAATCCTGGGCTGAGCTTTTGCACTCTGTTCAAGCAGAAAGAGGGATTCCAGGTTTGGAGAAGGTTTTGCTGTGTGCTCTAAGGGCACAAATGTAGCTCTCAAAAGGCATGGCCTCTGCAAGCAGAAAGGAGAAGTACACCAAGGATGGTGCTTCATTCATCATCGTATGTGAGTAGGAGCCTTTGCTTTCTGTTATGCTAATCAGATCGTGACTGTCGTAAGACAGAGAACTAGTAGCACCAGGCAACACAAACACCTGCTTAGGCTCAGCATCCTCTCTCCAGTACTGACCAATATATAGGACATAGTGATCATGGTCAAACATCTCCCCATGATTGTCTTCCAGTTTGCAATAGTTTGTGGTTTAAAGATTTTCTAACCCAGAGGTAAAGTCTTTGTATTTAGTCATCCTCAATGAATTTCTTCTCCATGACCTTGTTTGTGAGTTTGTGCCCCTCAGCGAAGTCAGAAATTCAGATGCTTCATTATAAGCATTTTCTTTACCATTTCCTGATTAATCATCCTCGCCACTATGGTCATTACGGTGGTTCCCAGAGACCAAGCAATTGTAGGCCTCATTGGTCAGGCACCATGTAGCACACAGTTCTCACTTTGGAGAGCTATGATGGAGTAACTGAGCAGAATCACCAGTGGGATGTGGGCAAAGTCACATCCCCAGGAGGAAGACATGGGGGGTATGTAGCTACGAGGCATAGATAAGACATGTAGCAGCAAGGCACTGGAGGAGATGAGGGAGAATGTCAGAGGAGGTTGAGACAAGGGAAATGGAGGAGGAAAGTTGGAAATGAAATGGAATAAATACTTAATCATTGTTATAAACAGCATTGGTGATAGTTTGATACTGAAACTTGTAATCCAGTTATTACCACACAACATATTTATTTCCTGCCACTCTAGTAGATCACTAACACATTCTGTGTGTTTGTACAGTTTGGGATTGCCCTACTATAAAAATGCACCAACTCTTGAAAGAGATATTGTCTTCAGGAAGAACCAGGCTGCCTGGCTCACACTGGCATTGATTCTCTCACTCAGAAATAGCAAGTTGATGCATGGGTGCATGTCATCTGGGCCTCTGTGCATGGTGCAGCAGGGCCAAAACATAAGAAGTGTGACCTCATGAGAATTTACTTGGATGCAGATGCAGGGAATTTAAGTGGTTGTGCTGCCTTTGCCCTACAACATACATGAGCCAGCAAATGAGAGAATCATCGCATGAGAAAATACGAGAACAAAGAAGGCTGGAGAACAGATAATTAATGATTCAAAAAGAGGCAGTAGAAATCCTGGACTGTGTAGCCTCAACTGCTGGTGACCCTTCCCATCCTTATGCAGACATGAGTCCTTCCCACCATGGAAGTGCCTGCCCTACCACAGCAAGTGGTGGCCCATATGCCATGCAAGATAGCAGCATTACAGTGGTGGTGCCATGGCTCAAAGGGACAACTGACTCAAGTGTGATCTAGCATATCTGAAAGGCAGGAATGGGGGAAACCCTGTGTCTTCCCCAGGGGCATGTGAAAATCAAATGAAGACTCTCAGTGCAGGAAAGAGGCTCTTGGGTTGGGAATATGAATCCATCTGACACAGAAAACCCTGAGTCTCTGTTCTCAGGTTACCAGAGCCATAGGTACCTGTATGAGTACTGCTGCCCTTGAGTTCCCATTCAAGCAGTTTATACCTCAGCTACATGCCACTGAACATGCTAAGGCCTTCATTTGAAAAGAGAGCAAAGCAGGGTTGTGATGCTCCTGGAATTACAACCAGTTCAGGAGGTGCATTTGAAGGCAGCAAAGATTTTCTTCTAGCCTGTCGCAGAGGCCACGACTAGAAGCCCAAGATGAAGCAGACCAAAACCATCCACTAAACTGAATTCAGACATCTCAAGAAAAATGACTGGATTTTAGCAACTTTTTCAGGAGCCACCTGGGATTTCAATGGCCAGCTTGATTAACCAAGATCAAACCGCAGTGGAGAGCTCTAGAAGATATGGAAACAGTTAACAAGTTGCACCAGGAGTGCACAGGGTGAGCAGATACTGGTGGCAGAGGCTACTGTGTTCACTGATCCCAGGAATTTGCAACACAGATAAAGCAGGTAGAGCTCTTGGGTCTTGTTCTGCTGCTTATATGTGGTCCAGCTTGTCAAAAAAACAATGTGGGGTGGGACAGAGCCAAAGGAAACTGTTCAAAGCTTGGTGTTGCACTGAGTGGAAACCAGAAGAGCACTGGTTGAGGACTCTGCAGCTGTGTGGGGTGCCACATACATTCTGGACTGAAGTTCTCAAAGCATTTTACAAAGCTATGAAAGGTGGGTCTACATGTTTCCTGCCAGAAAATAAGTGCTCACTCTGCCCACACCAGAAAGCATATGAAGGAACATGAATCCCTCACCACTAGTGACTGCAAACTACTGCATAGACAATATATTGTCCTAGAGAGAGGCTGAAAGAGCACAGAGTGTCAAGAAGTCTGAAGAAATTGCTTGGCACCTCTGGGAATTCAATGATGAAAGGGATGATACTGTGCAAAAGTAGTATTGTTCTAATTCCTTTGGTAATTCTTCATAGCTGATACGGTTTTCTGAGTTCTTTAAAGATTATACAGTCCTCATGGATGGGCAAAGACACTCGACCTCCATGATGGGCTTTGGAAGCCCAGGTCCTCCCTGCCAGACTTCTACATTCATGTGCAGGACTGAGAAGGGTGTCTTCCTCCTTAAAGCCAAGGGACACCATCCAGGTGCGACTTTTTTAGTGGCTCTTTGAAGGAGAAGTTACCAGAGAACTATGTGAGCCCAATGCTCTCCTGAAAAAGCTCATCTTCACAATTCAGACCGATTCCTTTAGACAAAAGCACCTACAACATCAGCCAAACACTAAATGTTGGCAGCACTGCCTGGAATACACAGCCTGCAGCACTGCAGCAGAGCTCTGACAGCCCTGCTCCAGCAGCAGAGTAATCAATCTCCTCCTGTTGCTGGCCTCAGCACCAGTCAATGTTTCTCAGCCATTTCTCCAATACCTGCAGGCTCAGTAGCCACCACTGTAACTGGTATTTCTGTGACTGATGTTTAAGTGTCAACACTGTGCAGCACTCACCTCACCACTTCTGCTTCTGTAGTTGGAAAGAAATCCTCCTAAACTGTGAGAATCAAATCCAGCACGCATCAGTCATTTGATAATCAGACTCAACATATGCAAATGTCAAAAACACTGGGTATAGCAGAGGGCTCTCCAACATACAAGTGGAGTAAAGGGACAAGATTGCTCCAGGCTCTTTTCAAGCCCAAAAAACGTAATGCCTCCACTTCAGGTTGAAGATGGGAAAAATTCACAAGACTCTGAATAGGGTCTAGAACTGGTGAGTCACAACTTCTGGCACCACTAAACAGACCAGTGGATTGACTTTTGGTACTCGGAGGAAGAGATCAGGAAAGGACAATATAGGATTGCACCAATCTTTGCCTTGCAAAAGATTCTGTGTCATCCACAGAAAGAGGCAAGCCCACAGAAAACATTACAAAAAAACTCCGGGTATGATATATCCTCTTGTGAGCTACATTACCTACAACATCCCTCACACCAGAGATGGATTTGTCTGACCTCTCCTTGCAAATCACTTCTAATCAGCAGCTAAGTTTTTGCTGAGCCTGGGCATGCAGGTTGCTCAGGAGGGCTGGAGCTGCCTGTAGAAATATGCAGTCACCTGACTGGGCCTTCATTGCCTTTGCAGGCTGTTTTGTAAACAGTCATTATAAATAATAAATCAACAGCATGCTAATGAAATGAGCTCTTTTTAGGATGCTTTAGAGGAAGCCTTTAATTTAACATAAAAACAACTCTAATCCACTCTGGCAAATTATGACTAAACTATCTTCAAATAATGTTGAGATATTCAGTTTCTGCCTTAAAAGCACAGAAACTGAGGGGAAATTCTTCATAGGCACACAGGAAAGTTCAGTTTCCTAATCTTGTTGCATTTGAAGAACAACTGTTGTTCTATGGTGCATTAAAAGCCTATTAAAACACTGGTCCTATGTCCATGAAAATAAAAGACCTGCAATCAGTTTGGTGGGTACTGCCTTCATTCTTAAAAAAAAAATCTTAGAAATCAGTGCTGTGATGGTCACAGCCAAGTGCTACTTAAATATATAGTATGAATGTTTTGCTCCAGTGTGTTTTCAAGAAAGGAAGGATCTAAGAAAACAAGAGCCTATACAACACTGAGAACAAGAAGGGAGGGACTGTGGAAGGAGCAAGTTGCATGACTTTACAATAAAGGGTTTGGGTTTGTTTTGCAGTTAAGTCAGCATAAACACATACAGGCCTGAGAGCCTCATCTTCCCTCTATTTTTGAGTCAGTCCTGACAATCATAAATTATCAGAATCTGAAATTATAACAAAGACACAGACAGTGAGACACCTTCCTACCTGGACAAGCAATTCATCAGAAAAAGGGGAAATAGAAGGAAAACCAACTATAGTTAAAGACACTGGGAGAAAGCTGCATGAGAGGTTCTGGGTTTTTTTCAGTTGTTTCAGTGACATACAGATTTGAGAGGCATGAGAAGAACTGTTCTGTACTATTCCATTGGTCATTATGTGGGAAGCCATGTGAAATAGCTTCTTTTTAAAAGCCATTCATGGACTGATAAAAATTTCTGCCAGTACAGCACCCTCAGCACTTCCCTACAGGCAGGACAAATGCAAAGACACAGATTATTAATGGTCTTTGTCAATGGTCCTTTATCACAAAGATTTTTGAGCTGGCAGCATGACTTCAGAGGTCAAAGCCAATTATGAGATGGTGGGTGTCCTGATCAAGTGCCCCTTCACCATAAGCAAACACTGTGAGTCCCTGGGTCTGGAGCTACCCCATCTGCTTGCAGGTGTATCACCTGGGATGGGGCATCAAACTCCCCTCACCAGCTATGGAGATTCCTACTGCACTCTTAGCCAATTTTCAGCCCATTTGAACGGCTCCATGCAACACACAGTGTAGCTGGTGTTGTGAACCTGAATACTTTAGCCGTGCATTGCAAGAAGGGATGGCGAATAAAGAATAAGTTAGCTCTAGTCTATGAAGACGTTAGGAGGATCTGCATAGGTGTCTTTGGTCATGAAGAATCCAGCTGTAGCAGCTAGATGTAAAACTCGAAATCTGGCAGCAATTCTGCCAACAACTGGAGTTTTATCACATGGATAAGGTCATTGATCAATTCAAAAGTACTTAATAGATGCATTACAAATGATGACAGCCCACAGGAGAATGCAAGATGTTCTAAATAACAACTTGACTCAATGGACAGAAAAGTGAACTGCAATTGGACAAAGGTTTCTAGGCCAAACGTGTCCTATTAAATAATCAGTGTCAATTTAGTCTTGGTTCCCCTCACACCACCCTGAAGAAAGCAAGTCAGAAACTGGTCTACAGGATCTGTGCAACACTAGAGAGCTGACGGTGGACCAAAGCAATCAGTATTTCAACTTCTGACACTGAGCAGTGGAGAAAGCAGGGCTGAAGGGAGCTTTAATAAAGCACTCCAAGCTTTATTTTTTCTCATTTTCTATGCAAGTCTTAACCATCACGTCACCCCACAGTGACCCACAGCTGCACTGATATACGATGCTGTGTTGCACTGGCATTGTACACCTGGGAGCACAGCTGTTGGATTTTATTCTCCAGCCTTCCTAGGTGCTGCATAAAACACTAAATACAGCTGGTCCCTGTCACAACAGAGCATACAGCCTTCTGCAGGGATACTAAAATACATGCTCCACCCTCATGCAAGTTTTTAATAGAGGGACTGTTGCCTATTTAATAAGGGCATCTCTAAATAATATGCATGCATCCAGTAGAGCAAAACCATTATCAGTGTGCCTGGGTGTTAGAAATGGCTCCAGGTTACATTTTCTTCCTTTATTTAAATTTTTAAAAAGCATGGTACTCCAGTGTAACAAAATGTTGGTGCATTATATTTGCACAAAGACTATATTCTGGTCACTGCCTACGCTGGGAATTCTTGACAAAAATAGGGTTGGGCTTGACCACGCAAAAGGTGGTGTTGGTTGATGGGTGGGCTTGATGATCTTCGAGATCTTTTCTGGTCTCAATGACTCTATGATTCTGTGAGTATCCTGATCTGAAGAACAGACCCCAGCACTGTCTGTCCCATGCTGTCAAGCACACCAGCTGTGATGATAACATCTGATTTGCCCCATTTTTTATCTATACTGGTATGAGATGAGACAGAAGAAAAGAGGATCCAGCAGTTGGATGCCGACTTGCTGAGATGCTGAACATCTGAGGACTGTTGTTCTCAGCAGGGATGAGGATGGCTCTCATAGCTTGGAAAGCCAAGTCAAATCTGGGACTTGACTGGAGTCTGTAACTTTACTGCAATTCATGGCCATTTCCTCCTCACCTATGTCTGTTTGAACTGTGAGCTAGCCAATATGGAGACATGCCTAGAGACTATTACAATGACAACAGGTAGCTTTTTTCTCCTTGCAAATCTACAGGCAGCCACTGGAACTGAGTAGCATCTTCACAAGGTTCCTACTAACACTGTGTGAGACCAGGAGGTTGGTCAGCGTCTGTGCTGGCTTTCATCTACGTGGATGTCACATGATGCCTTTTTAAAGATAACACCAAGATTGCAAATGAAACCAGCAATCTGTGATAACTGACAGTATTGTTAAACAATACCATTTACCTCATTAACACCAGAGACTATCAGTTTTGGGGAACCCCTATTGAGTGCTCACCAAGTGCAATCATTTACAACTCAGAATAGCAGCAAACCTTGGGGCAAGTCTGTTCTTTATTTTATACTGCTTAGTTCTCAATGATGTCAAAGGCTTTGGTGGGCATCTCGGAGATCATGTATTTCTTAATGATGATAAACTGCCCTTAACTAATAAAACACAACTCTTCTCCTAGGAGACAGCTCTGTCCTCCCTATGAGACCTCATCCATACTTCAGCCTGCTTCTGCAAGGAGGACCAATGCACTTTGTAGCAGTTCGTGAAGATAATTTGTTTTAAATTTATGGACGACAAAGCAGGGTGCTCTGATGAAGTGGTAGACATCTGAACAAAATGCATTGCTACAGCTCAAACCCATGTCAATAAGAAACTCTCAGCCTACGCTCCACATCAGATGTGCTCTGACAGGCATTAGTCAATGCAGACGGGGCTGGAGGAGTCAACTCCTGTAGCCAGGAATTAGCACAGTGCTTCTCAAGGACAGTTAGAACCATCTAACTGATGCGACTAGGCTCGTATCCTACAGAGGTGTCTGCTGTTGGCTGTTCCTGGGACCAAAGCTGCCACAAGCATATATGATGCAAGTCCAGCCAAGCTACACAAGTAGTTCATACACTGAAGGGACTGACAAAAGCCTTCGCAGTTTCCCCAGCCACAGTCCACCATGCAGCTCTCAGACAAGTCCTGGGAGCTGCTGCAACACTGGACCTATGTACCAACAGTTAGGAAGTGGTTGATCCACAGCTGGAAGTGGAACATTCCTGTCCATTGGGAAGGTGAATAACTGCCTCTGAATAACTGGTCACAAAACCTAACAGGAAGCCATTCTGCTGAGAACCAGTGGCTTACATGCCCCCATTCTCACAGCTTGCACTCTGAAGGGTCTTTTCAAAGCGGATGCAACCCTTGGGGCTTCTTTGGCTGGCTAACAGTGATGCACAAGTCACTCAAAATTACCTCTTAGTGCTCGAGCCCATAGGGCTTGAGGGCTGGAAAGTGTTGTGATGACCCATCCACCTAAAACATCTTCCTGGAGCCACTGCTCTGTGAGTGAATGAAGATCTTTAGGCTGTCAATAGGAATAAGAGCTTAAAAATATCATTGTCTCCCAGGTTTATTCCATATTCTCTCTTTCCTCTCCTTTTCCATCCCTTTGCTGTCTCCATTTTAAGCACCAAAATTGTCATACAACTTTTGATATTTGCTGTAAAAGTAACTCACAGAAGCAGCAAACTGGTCGTCCATGTTGCCCGACTGCCTGTGCATTCCCAGTGCCTCTCAAAAGAGCACTTTAATCAATGCTCGCAGCATCCAACTGTCTGGGTGTTCAAAGAAAGGGAAGTTATGATGTTAGCACTGTCATGACCTTCAGAGAAAGGGCCTAATTATTCCCAAGCAGGCAGCTTAGTGCTGGGCAGCTGCTAATGAACATTCATAGGGAATGAACCACATCCAGATGCAAATTGCAGAACTGGCTTAGGAGGTTTATGATTAAGATGATCCTGTGCTGGCTACAGCTTCATGTATTTGCTGTAGCTGAACTTTTCCAGCTTTTTGTCTGTCTCAGATGGCCCCTTTCGTCCCACCTTCTCCACCTCCTCCCAAGCTGTTTAAAAATGAAATTACTGTGGCCGCTGCAGAGAGCTGAGACATGTGCTGGAGGCCTCAGCTCTCACTTGGGGGGACCAAGTGTTGGTCTGCTGGGAGGCCCTGGCAGTGTAGGGGCTAAATCACCATCTGCAGAATCAGCAGCTGCAGCAACTGCCTTTTGTTTCAGGATGCATGGGAAGGGAACTGCAGCATCTCTGCAGAATGAAACCAAGCTAGCAGCAACATGGCCTACTGTTTCCACTGAGGATATAACTTTGCTACCTTGGATTCCTAGTAGCCCTTGGCAATAAGGACAGATGTGAAGTGAAGTAAAGAAGAGCATCATTTTTGGCAGACCTAATGCTGTGAGATACAGAAAGTTGGATCAGAGCAGCTGAAAATACCCCCTCGGCTGGTCAGATTTCAAAAGGAGCTGTTGCCTGTTCCCACATAATCAAAGTGCTTCCCTAAAAGTCATGTGTGCTTCTCTGGGAAAGCTGCTCTGTGGACTAAGATTGCAATTACCCCTGGCAGGACCCTTCCCAAGAATGGGAGAGGTGATAATCGTTTGTCTATTGTTAGCATCCTGAAGGAGCCCAGAGTACACTGGCGGGCTGTCATCAGCATGCATTAGGTGCCTGCTGTTTGGCTGACTGCCCAATTCTACCTTACACAAGAAAAAGAAAACATGTAGAGGAGGTGGCAAAAAGCTCAAACACCCTGAAGACAAGAAGTGTCAAAATTCAGACTACACTCAGCCTGGCTTTGGCAGACCTCTGAATGCCAACAGGAACAAGTCTCCCATTTCATGAGGGAAAACATATCTTGATCAGTGTTTAAGAGGTTCAGGCTGTGGAAGGTTGTTTAACGTTTTGCTTCTCCAACATCTAAAGGTGTTCTGGCCCTGCTCAGGGCAAGCCTTCCAAATGCTGTCCTGGTGATGGAAGAGTTTTTCTCTCTTCTGGGCTGGTCTGTAGGATGCCTAATCCTGATTTTTGTTTGCAATTGCTGCAGAAACACTCAGTCTGTCAAAAATGTGCAAGTTCATCAAGGGCCACAGCTCCTAACAGCCTCAATTTGCTACAATCTTAAAGGGATACTTCTGAGTCCAGAGGGCATTGGGATTTTGCTTTACCCGAAGTAGCTTATACCAACCATTATCTCATATCTTGCTGTACACTCATGGCTTTCCTATGGGCAGTGGCATGATGGGTGACGTTCTCCCCAGAGTAGTAGTCCTACACACCTCATTCCTTTTCCACTCTGAGGCCTGGCCAAGAAATGAGGGAGAGACTAGCACTGACACTGCAGAGAAGATGACTGTCTGTATGCTTCTCAAAGGAATACTGGATAAGTTTATGGGAAAGGAAATCATTGGGGGGACTAAATACATAGAAGTTGCCTCCAGAATGTCCCTAGGAAATAAATGGTGTGAAGTTGTGACAATACTTCCAGGAAGTACAAATCCTTAGATGTGCTGGTTTTATATTGCTCCTTAGGACTTTGGTTTGAACTCCTTAAATGAGGTCACAGACTTAGAAGGATCTTTGTTGACCTACTGTGGACACCCTTTATTCCTTGTGGCAACACGGGATGGGACATGAGAACATGCTTTTTTTCCTCTTCCTACGTAAATTTCCATTTGCCAAGGAAAAATTGTTGTTGTTAGACATGAAGAAGCTTTCTTTTTAGTTTAGGCAAGCAGATATAATCTAGGACTCCAAACCAGTGGGGGCCATCTAGACAGATCATCTTCCTGCAGTAAGAATCTGAATCCACCACAGCCTAATCAGGAGATATCCATGTGCACTAATCACTCCCAAAGAAAGAAAGTGCAAGTGAGTCTACTTCACAGAAACAAGTAGTGACATAGTGGTCTCAGTCAACAGCCAAGAGAGGAACAGAGAAGAGATACATATATGCTGGTCTAGCCTGGAAGTAGTAGGGTTAATATGTTGAAAATACAAAATGGTCTTGGATTTTGGTAACAGAAGTACCAGAATTCTGACTGAATTTGGCTTTCTCACTTAGATTCAACTTTGTCCTCAGTCACAATATCCAGAGTAAGCTTTTTCAAAATGGTCTGGAACCACAGGTGAAAAGTGTTACTGGCATAAAATGAGATTTTTGGCAAAGGTGTGCTCATGATTATTAAATTACTTGAGCAATAGGACACTCACTTGAGTGGGTGAAAGTTTACAGCTCTGTCATTGTGTCAAGCCTGCCTGGTGTGGAAAGTTTATAGCTTGCTGCAAATCTAACATACTCCAGGACTTGCATCACGGTCAACTCTTCTGAATTAACATTGAGAAGCTGATATGAAATTCAAGATCAATTTGACTTGTATTTTTGAGGCTCTAATCTTACCCGGCTATTATAAGCTGACACAATGAAGTGATGATACATTTCACTGATCACTTTTGGCTCAACTCAGATGGTCATGTTAGCCTCCAGAAACTCCTGATAGCTCAGGACCTCACTGGACATTCAGGGTCCCCATGAGGACCAGGGTGCGCAAGCATGAGGATGCTTCTAGCTGTCTATAGAGGACCTCTTCCTCTTGACCACTTCTTAGTCAAGCAGCCTATAGCAGACACCCACAACAATGCCACCCATAGCAGTCTGCTGTTTAATTCTTACCCAGAAGCTCTTAGTTGGCTCCACATCCATCCCCAAACAGATGTCCATGTCATCCAGCTGCTCTCTCAATTAAACAGCAGCTCCCCAACCTTGTCTTCCTGACCAGTCCTTCCCAAAGATCCTGTATCCCTTCATGCAGTCAGTTGTAGCAAGATTATTTTTTCCAAATGTCACAAGTTTCTGCAAGCATAATTACTAACTGGAGAGCTCAGTAAATCTTTTATTGTGATCTTCTCACCCATTCAGGCTCAAGATATTTACTATTACAGAACAGACTGCTTTTCTAAAAGTTAGGATGGTGCATAACAACAAACATTAATTCAGATCAAAATGAAGAGCCAAATTTGGGGCTGATTCAACAGACTTGACTCCATAGAAGATGGATTCTTCCACCCACAAAATAGAAGCTTATTCTGATTCTCGAATACCTAGTCTCGACAACATGTGTCTTATAGATGATAGCGTCATTGTCAGAGGGCACATCTGACAACCGAATGTTCTTAAGGCTGATTTTAAAAATCTGTTGATATTGTGCAAGCTTATGGGATTCCAATGAACATAGTCTGACCTCATTTTGAAGTACCTAATGCTGCAAGGATGCAGCTCTGACCACATGGCTGAATGCAGCAACCACAGCAGTGAAAAGTTTTGCAGTGCCTGGATGGGCACCAATGTGAACACCTGTTTGAAGTGAACCAAGGCAGACCAGGCTTTGTGCATCATAAAAAAACTTGACATTTTTAGGCATGAGCAGGTTTATCAGGAATAGTCCTGATCAAATATCCACAAAGAAGAGTAAAGGACATCCCTAAAGATATCACTGGCTAAGCAGAGGGATGTAGCTTGTTAAATAGCACTTACAAGTAAGATTGGACACTCAGAATATCCATCAGAAAAATACAGCTCCACGAGTCTTTGGACCCAGATGCAAGGTTAGAGTGTCCCAATGGGATCTTCAGCTTACAGACCCCGAGTTAAAAGGGCTTTTAAGAAAACCTTTGTTCCATCCTCCTGCTCAAAGCTAATAAAAGAGTACATCAGGTTGGTTTTTAGACATATCTTCCTTACAGCTTATAAACAAACTGGTCATAATTACAAAGTCAATGCAGAGGCAAGATGTTTTGGTGCTTTTCTGGGGGAAAGAGTTGGAAGTTTCTTAGTAATTTATGTATCTACATAACAACTCTAGTGACCAGTGACAGAAAAAAAAATTAATTGTGCCTGACAGATCTTCTAAGAGATGTCCAGCTTCATGGAGAAACACAGCTTGTTGACAAAATGGAACTGCTTGGTCGTGTGGTGATCTTGGATAAGGAGTCAGAGGGAGTTGTTTCCAAAGTAACAGGGTCAGAGCTGAAGATGTCCCATTAACTGCCTGAATGAGATCAGGAGACTGCTTTAGCAGAACAGAAGTGTCACCATCCTGAAAGAACTTGAACAGTTATGATTAGCATCAGAGCTGACAACCTGGTAAAACTGAGATGAGACACTCCACATGGATGTTAGGGTGAAGTTTACCCTGCAGGAGAAAACAGTTCAGCATGAACAAAGCATGCAATTGCATGAATAAAGCATGCAATTTACCAAAGCAAGTAGTAAAGATCAGCTTTTTATGGGGCTTGATGCTAAAGTTCCCAGTGAATTCCATGCTGGTAAAAAACAGAAAAATGTCTCTGTTTAAACAAAGCCCTGTTTGTCACCACCATGTTTTCTGTCCAGCAGAAAATGATGTTCACGTTGCATCAGCTGGCACTGGGTTGACTGTAAGCTCTACGTCTGAGGTTGATTTGGGTAAAGTATACTTGATTATTAAGAAACTATCTTTTTTGATTTCCGTAGATGTGGCATCAACCTCCCACCTTTGGTTCATATATCAGTATTAACATGTAATGAACTACACAACATAGCCCTGTTCTTGGGGATCATAGGTCTAGATGTTAAAAATGCTGCTCAGCAATGCATCTGCTTCATTAACATAGGCCTTGGAGTCCACTGATGCTAAAGGTGTGTGACCAACGGTGTTTTGTAACAAAGAAGTCCCATTTCAGCCGAGGTGTCTGTGTACTCAGCCTTTACTCTGACCACAGCCTCTCCCAAATATGTGTTCTCCAAGGAACAAATCAAGGAGTATCTTTCTTACTTGCATGATGCTAAGTCTTGGTTCTGGAGCTGGGCCACTGGTGTGTAACTGGGGGCGGTTGCACAGCTGCAGTTCGAGCAAACTGTCCTGAGAGAAGGCAGTGGAGAAGACTGCAATGATTGCATTGTGATACAGAAGAAGTGTTAGAGCTAATCCATTGCCATCTGTCTTTATTTTGCTAACCCGTTCAGTTGGACGCCGCATAAGTGCATTCACAGCAGATGAGCTGGGAGTGCCGTGGCATGGCAGCTCTTGGATTACTGGCATGAAAAGAATCCTTTTGTTCATGAGCCAGGAAGATTAGCTGCTGCCACGACTGTGTCTGGTTTGTAGGACAAGAAAGAGAAGATGCAGCTCTCTTGCTGTCTTGGCCACTGCTTTGTGGCATCCCAGCTCCAGTTCTTTTCTCACCTCCCTCTTGCTTTACCCTTCCTCTGCTCCTTCCTTTCTGCGCTCTCCTCATCTTGAGCTTTCTCTGTCTTTTCCATCTGCTTCTCTCCTCTCTTGGCATCTTCTCTGCTTCTGCTTGAGTGCACACAATATCCCTTCTCTTCTTCCATGAGTTCAGATGGGCAACAGAAAAGTTCAGAGCAGCATAGCTCCTCTCCACTGAGGTGCTTTACCTGCGGCCCCTGCTGCGAGAAAAATTGGCTAGCACCACCTGATCTGAGGCAATTTTATTCACAGCGGGTGCTGGGGATAAAGCACTTCAGTGCAAGGTGTCTGCTTTACTCTTAATAGTGGGGCTGCCAATGCCAGTTGGGCAAGCGGATGCTTGTTGGGCTGCCTTGGGGAGAATGGAGCTGGGAAGGGAGGAGGGTTAGTCCATCCAGACCCTGTGGCCATGCACTGCTGAAGCCTATGGAGTGGCATGACCCATTTAGCTGTTCCCCAGACGACTTCAGGCATGTCATGAACCATAGTCTGAGAACTATTTGCCTCGGCAGGCACAAAAGCCCTCTATGACCTTCAATTTCAAGAGTGCCATGCTGGAAGGAGGTGCCCTTCTCTCACCCACTCTGCTGCACCTGCAGACTCTGCAGCATTACTTGTGCAGAACACCAGGGAAAGCCAGTCCTCTAGGATTTAGGGGCAGGGACACAGCTCTCAGCTCCAAAGCAGGAGTATAGGATTGCACATCTGCTTGCTGCATGCTGCAGGCTTGATGAGGATGGTCCTGCCTTCACTGTGTATACACAGGCTTTGCAAAATTAGGTACCAGCAGCACCTGCAGGTCACTCACCCAAGTGAAAAAATTCCCCAGAAATAGGTCTCTCAGGAGGGCCGTAGCACCTGAAACTGGCACAGTGGGCGAGAGTGATAGTGTGCCTCCAGAGACAAAGCTGCCCCCTGTCCCTCTAGATCCCTTAGTCCTCTTCCAGCATCCTTCACAGCTACCTCTGACTTTCAGGGAACATGAATGAAGGAACTTCATAATCTCTCTGGCTAGAGAAGGGTCTGGGTCATATACAGATGGATAAAGGAAATTAATTTTCTGCTTGAGTACTGAATCATCCTAAGAGAAGACCTTCATCTCACACCAGCTCACTGAACCACGCAAGCCTATTGAATTTCCTCATGTGACACTGCAGGGGGCTGTTTGGGCCCTTCACAATCAAATAAGAGTCAGAGATACATACAGGATGAGAATGAGAATCCCTGCTCCCTTGCAGGGTGAAAATGCCACCATTGCCAAGAGCACAGACAGAAATTGATCCCCATGGTTTTCAAAGCTGGTCAGTAATTTAAGGGTGCCCTGTGCCTCCAAAGTATCCAGGACCTCACGCTGGTCTAGTGCTTTAGCATGTTATGAGCCAGGTACTTGCTATCACCCATGGGTTGTGAAATGTAGACTAGAAATGCATGAGGCCACCACCACTGCTTTGTGCTATCTCCTGGGAGACAAGAGGGGATCTTACTCCCTTGCACATCACATCTTTGCACTAGCTGTGCATTTGGACAATCAGGTCCTCCCTGCTCCCCACAGTGGAACTGAGCACCTGTCACCATGGGATCATCTGCAGCCAGGCATAGCCATGCTGTTTGCAGCTTTCCACTTCAAAACATCCTTGTACATGGACCTTTGTAAATGATGGTTGCCTTCCAAGCCCCAACCTAGTCCCCATGACTTGGAAGCAACATGGCTGCGTCATGTGTATAGCCATGTGTCTGATCATGTTTGACCTCATCAAGGACTGAAACACCGCACAACAATAGGAGAAGGATCCACATCAAAGCATGTGCCTCTTCCACAAGGGTAATCAGGGGTTTCTTCCATCCAGAGCACCTGGGGCAAATGGCAGACCCAGTACCAGGCAGGTGCTGGAGCTGGCAGCGCGTAGCTGGCACAGTAGGCATGGCTGGCAGCAGGTGCCTATGCACAAGCATGACAGGGCCTGCCAGGTGTTCAGTTCCAGAGTGCAGGAAGCAAGATGTGCTGGATCATCACTCCCTGCACTGGCTGGGACTGGTGATAGACCCACCAGCACCCCTCAATCAGATGGGAGCTGAAGGGCTGCCTGGCTCTCTGTGACTCAGCAATAATGCTTTGGGTAGTTAACATTTCATTATCATTTTTAAAGGCTAAGTGGCTTTTACCACCTGAGAAGTATATTAATGGCCCCAGTAAAACACTCCCCTGAGTGCCCTAATGCTTCTGTTATATCGATTCATTTCCCCCCTCCCCCCTTTTCCTTCTTTCTTTTTTAAAACATTTTTTCTGTCTCCCTGCATGTATTCCCCCATTATGAAAAATACACTCATTTATATGGTGCAGACAGGGGGAATAATGCCGTTCTCCAACTAATAACACTGCCGAATCCTCTCCCCCCCCCTTACTTATTACTCCCCACAGCAGAGATACAAGAGGCAGATGGTTACAAATTCCTGCCCAGCCCCCGCAGATGATCAGCTTATGCCCTGAAGCACAAAGGGTATCCTTGGCATTTGTGGATGGTTTCCTTCAGCCTCTGGAAACCTCCTTTCCCTTGAGTTGTGCTGCTGCCTGCATCTTGAACCTCCTGGAGAACCCATTTACCGGGATGCAGATACTGTATCCCTTAGCACCCATCTCAAACATAGCACAGGAGATCAAGGAGGGATTGGTTTGGTGCCACATTTCAAGACTAAGCTGAAAGATGTAAATTAAATGGGAGTTTTGGTCCTTTGTTATGGCAAGTCTCAGCAGAAGGACGTGGATGAAGTCTTCAGCTGAGATCTGCTCTTCCAGGCACGCTGCTTACTGCTCTGATGGACATTGTCCTATGGGCACCTGATGATGGTCAATCCAAACAAGCAGTCAGGTCTCCCTTCCCAGGCAGCATGTTCCTGGTGCTGGCAGTTCTGCAGCCAGCACACAGGTCTCCTGCATCAGTGCTTTTCCCCTCTGCACCTTTGCAGTCACTGTTATGTGAAGGGTCAGCACTGCCAGGCACCAGCCTGCTTTGTCTGCTTCTGCACATGGCTCACAGGCTCACAAAAAGCTAGATCATCAGTATCATCTTCCCCCGGCTTCTTTTCTCCTGGTTCTCTAATCAAAGCCAACACTTTCTTTTCTTAAATCTCTTTGTTCAGGAATAAATTAATAATATAATTAATACTCATTAATAATTAGTATTTCAAAGGCTTCTGTGGCCTCCAAGAAGCTTCCCAGTATTCCTACCACAAAGGTTCCCATTTGTCTATCTCTGCATCAATATGTAGTAAAAGAGCCCCCTCTCCTCTGCCCAGCATATTTCTCACTGCCTCACAGTTAATTACTTTATAGTCTTACTACAGCCAGGGTGAGCTTTTTGCTTTTCCCTGAAGGTGAAACATCATAATAGAGAGCCAGAAGCATCCTTCTCCCCAGGAACATGTTCCTAGCAGCCTGAGCTCTGTCTGCTGTGCTCAGCCCCTCTCCCCTTCCCAACAGACTGGCTGCAGGCTTCCCCAATATTGCAAGGCACCTGGAAAAGTGGCTGGCTTCTTCTCACACTGTCTGCACAGTCAAGGATAAATTACTCTCAGAATCATCCTCCACCTATCCTGCAAAGCCATCCTCCTGTTTTGTAAGCTCTGTCTGCCCTGCTACTGCCTCCCAGCCCTACTTCCCTTCACTCAAGCTGATGAACTGCTCAAGCTTAGAAGTCTCTGGAGAAGGAAGAGCAGTAATTCCCGTTCTTGTGGCCATCTTTCCTTCTTCTCTTTATCCCACAGTTTCCTCCAGCTGGAAGGGGACACAAACACATCTTGGAAAGGCTCTGAGGATGCTGGGGATACATCTTAGTGCTGCTGATGCAAGATGAGGGTATAGTCATGGTAGCATTGGGTTCACTCAGTGCAGCTCATGATATCCACACAGACATAGACTCCATAAGTCCAGATCAAAACCACACTATTTCCATGGGTTAAACTGTGTTCTCCAAAGATCCCATCCTCCACATGTGGAGGCTTACTGCCAAAAAGGTATGCATTTGCCTTGAAAGCAACATCATCAATCCTGTCTTGAACTCCTGTGTGGGGACCTAATCTCAATCTTATGACCTTGGCCTCGTGGCCGAGAGTCTAGAAGTATCCTCCCATAACCCTAGTGAACTCCCAAGTTTTCTCCTCTTCTCTTCTCTTCTCTTCTCTTCTCTTCTCTTCTCTTCTCTTCTCTTCTCTTCTCTTCTCTTCTCTGTCTTTTCCCAGACTCTTTTGCTGAACCTCTTTCAAAGCAGAAACAGATCTCATCTTCCACTCAGGTTCTGGCTGCTTCTAGCAGACTGTACCAGGAGGTCATGCCCCCACTCCACAAGAGCTGCAAGAGAAGCTCCAAGATGGCCGACACAGACATGTAAAGGAGGATGTGTCTCTACCCCCGAGGTCATCCCCATTAGCAAGTGCTGACACCAAATTTCTGGATACCACCTGCTGCACAGATCAGCCACCAAACACACATTTGATAACTGCTGCTGGGTCCCATGGTGAAGGATTTGCCACATCACCAGTGGCACAAGTGCTGCTATGTAAGATCCTCTGAGCTTCAGAGTGAAGACCTTTTACACCATGGGTTGTTGCATGGTGGCACATCAAGCTTCATTGCAATAGGAAGCTGTGAAAAGATAGTGAAAAACTTTCCCATCGGAAGACTCTCAAATAGAGTTTGACATGTTTGTTACCTGCTGAACTTGGGAGTTTGGAGGAGTTTGATTTTTCAAGATGCCGAACATTTTCATGAGGTTTTTTGCGTTATGAAATGGCTTTCTAAAAGTTACTCCTCCCTCCTCTCCAGCCCTCCCTGTCATCAAAAAGCCATTTTTCTGTTTTCTGATGAACAAATACCAATTAAAAAAATGGGAAAGCAGAAAGCATTCCTGACAGCTACAGGTCTTAGGCTGGGTCAGTCATCAACTGATCATGTTCTTCTGTTGGTGAAGGTCACAGCTGAAAGATGCTCACATGGTTCTAGAGCTCCACAAGACTGTTCTGGCATTAGAAGGATCTGTTAATGACAGTGAAGGTTTTTTTACCATGACTAACCTCTCTGGACCCACCCAGCAACCGAAACCCCAGCAGTCTGCAGGGTGCTGAATTTCTTCAATGTCACAGACAAAGGTTTTCCTCCCCAAAAGGTTTTCTTCTGAAGCTAGGATCCCATTTCTGTCCAACAGACACTGGACAAATAGAGAGTCAGCTTTGGAAATCCTGCAGAAGCAGGCAGAGCAGAGTGCTGGGGGATGAAGGGATGGTGGGCAGTCCTGCAGAGAAAGACTTAAGGATGAAAAGCCAGGTATGACCCAGTACTATATGCTCACATCTCAGAAGCCACCTGTGTCCTGGGTTGCATTTCCAGCAGTGCGGACAGCAGGTTGGTGGAGGGGATTCTGCCCCTCTGCTCTGCTCTGGTGAGACTTCCCCACCCATGTAGTGCTGCATCCAGCTTCGAGCTCCTAAGCAGACCAGACATGGGCTTGTTGGAATGGGACCAGAGGAAGCCACAGAAATGCTATGAGGGTGAAACCCCTCTGTTGTGAGACCAGGCTGAGAGAGTTTAGGGTTGTTCAACATGCAGAACAGTAGGCTCCTGGGAGACCTTATTGTGGTCCTTCAGTAGATAAAGGGACCAAAAAGAAAAATGGGGACAGACAGCAGGGGCTGTCACAACAGGACAAGGGATGATGGTTTTAAGCTAAGAGAGTAGATTCAGACCAGACAGAAGGGAAAAGTTTTTCATATTGAAGGTAGTGAACCCTGGCCCAGGTTGCCCAGAATGGTATTAGAAGATATATCCCTGGAAACATTCCAGCTCAAGTTGGACAGGGCTCTGAGAAATGTGGTCTGTTTGCTGATGGCCCTGTTCACTGCAGATGGGTTGGTCTAGATGAGCTTTATAGGTCCCTTCCAATCCAAAGTATTCTATGGTTCTATGTTTCTATGAGCTCAAGGAAATGCCTCTAGTGCCTGCTGTGATCATGGGCATCTCTCCATCCCTGTTTTTTGACTAGGAGCTACAGGAAGAAGGTGAGGCACCCTTTGTTGTTCTTGGCCCCAGTGGCACTGAAGTCCACCATGTAACAGAAAACATCAGTCATGTTGATCACTATTTCCAGTCACAAGACATGATTTTTCACAGACAGAAAGATCTTGGGATAGTTTAATCCCTCTTTTTTTCCGACCCACTAAGCCAGATTGCAGTGTGACCTACCACAGCAGACTTCCCCCAACTCAGATGGGGTAACAAGAGCTTTAGACTTCCATTTTTTTTTGAAAGTTTGTTGCTATTTTATTGCTCTCTGAGTTTTTCTAAATACTGGCAATTCATTTGCATCCACTCACAGTAAGTCTTTGGGCCATGCAAGAATGTACAGCACCAAAAGCCAATGGTTCCCATGGCCTAACCACAGGTCCTCTGTTGCCAGGGTGTTCAGCTCTACCCTATCCCTGCATCTGGGGGAACCTATTACTTGCAGCATTTATTCTTCAGTAGGCAAAGCCTCTTCTCTTTACTTCCTTTCTAAATTACCTTTCCCTATATTTCTGTGATCCCCAATCTAAACTACATAAAACAGGCCACTTCTTTTAATTGTCTCTAAAATTTGTTGGTATAGAATGTATTTCTTATCCTGATGAAATACACTTCTCCTTGTCTTATCCAGGTTTTCACTGTTTCAGGTGAGCTGCAGGAATCAACCTGGACAGTTGCTTCTCTCAGTACTTTTCTCCCCTAGAAGATCAAAGACTGATTCATGCACAGCCCAGTCCACTGGGATAGGAGGCTGCAGCAACCCTTAAGAACCACTAAACCTTACTGAAGCCCAGAGGGACTCAGCCCTCCTCTCCCTCTTCCAGACCTTGACACTCTTTGCACATATGTCCTGATCTCAGACTCTCACCATGCCACATAGAGGTGTCCTCCCCTGTGATTCTCCAGCAGCTCTGGAGAGAAAAGCAGGGACAGTTTGGGGGTCAAGAGGCACAGAAGAGTGAGAAGACAGACAACAGTGGTTTACCCACATCAGCCAGGATGTAGTAGTGACTTTAGTCCACCAACACACCTCCAGAGCATTTCCAGCAGAAACCATCAGCTCCAGACCTGACCATGTGCTTCAGCTCATCCTGAAGTTTTCAGAAGCCAGCCATACATGCAGCAGCAGTGGCACAAGCTATCAATGGCACAAGCTACCAAGGAGGACACTTGTTTAGACACTGTTGGGAAAATAGTAGGGGCCTTGCATTCCCAAGAGCTGAACCTCCCGTGGTCTATCATGCTCTGCATTTCAGTGCCCCAACCACCTCCCACACTTGCCAACCCTTCTCTCGACATCACCTGCTCTCCACTGGCTCCCCAAAGCATCACCCCTCTCTTCCCTCTGTGTGCCCCATTTCCCAACCACCTCCTACTTCTTTCATCACTGCAAGCTCAATGACATGCTGCTGGAGGGGAGGGGACAAGGCTGCTAGGTGGATCTGCAAAAATACTGTGAGATGAGGAAGCTGGCTGAAACCAGTGCCCAAGTCTGCAGACTGTCACATTCTGAGCTGCTCTCCTGGAAGTGAGAAACTTTGGTCCCGATAGTAACACTTGGATCGCTGCTTTGCACAGATGTAACTTATTTCTCCAGCTTCTGTTTTAATACGCACATTGCTGCCTATTCCTGGAGATGCAATTCAGTGCCACATGCAGGGAACAGCCCATGAGACTCAGGCAGCTTGACTCGGCAGCAAAAGGGCTTCATGGGAACACTGTTCTCCTAAAAAGTTGACCAAATCGGAGATGTTCATGCCTGGCTCTCCCTAGAGTAACCCACTCAACAAAACCACCTAGTTCCCAGTGACAATTGTTGTATTTTATGGAAGTGAGAGATTTTGGGACTGAGTTACACCATTCCCACCTTTTGTTTTGCTTCTGCCAGTCCATGCTGCATACCTGGGACTAAGGATTCCAGAGAGAGGTGGTTGTAGCAACACTCTTCAAGAGCACACTGCTGCAGCCATGTGGTGTCCCCAGCACCTGGGGAGTCTCTGCTGGAGTGGGATGGGCAACTGTGCATGTACAGTGGGACCTGAATTGTGCTGCAGCTGTAGCACTGAGCTGCCTGGCTTTGGGGCTTTCCGATTCACAGCCCTAATGCAACATTAATGGGTTCTGCTGGCACTGAATATTTATAAACCAGGAGCAAGTTCCTACCCATCTACAGAGAAACAGGGCTGCAGGAGAGAGAGCAGAAACCTAGCCTCTGTCTCACCCTGGGGTCTGGGTAGGACCCTGCCCACATGCTGGGCAGTGGGGCACTCTGGAAGGGAAGAAGATGCAGGCAAGGAGGACCAGAACTGAGCTGTACACAACACTTCTCCCTCCCCTTTCAATAGTCTGCTTAAATCTGTGGAAAACTGCACAAGGTCATCCAAGCCACCTTCCTCCCCTCTCCTGTCTCCCATTTCAATATCCCTGTGCTGTTGTTCCCCTTCTCAGTGTCCATTTCTCCTGACCAGTCTCTTGTCTGCCTTCTCTGCTTCACTCAGCATCCTCTATCTTTCTGACGTCCCAGAACACCTTTCTCAAGCCCTGCTCTTCTAGCCTCAGTTTCAACTATTTCCCAGGGCTTCTCCCCTCTCTCTGCACAGCACATCATGCAAATGCTCCAGGGACCTGATGACCACATGGCCCCTTCTCTCCTCCCACCACATCCCCACAGCATGCTATGACACTGACCATGCAAACCACCAATGTTTGTGGGTGGCACATCAGACCAGAGGACTGTGTCCACCAGGGTGGTGAGGCGATCCCATGGAGACCCTCTCCCAGGTCCCGTGGACTGTTTCACACTGTCATGCACAGGAGGCTCCTATGACTGCTCCAGATAAGCCTTTTCCAAGAGGAAACACACCTGGAAAAAAAATGTTTATTTCCCTTTTTTACCCAATTTTTGAATGAAGAGTCACCCCACTATGACTATCTGGCCTTCCAGAAGGATATGTCAGCCCCAATGGGACATCACTTTTGGGGTGCAGGCACATTCTGTCCCACTCAGCCTTCCTGGACCACTTCTTGGAGGGGAGGACAGATAGAAATCCCTCCTCCAAAATGGAGGGAGAGCCCAGACAGGCACTGACCCACCTGAGGTGATGCTGCAGAAGGAGCAGGACTGAGCTCTGGTTTCAGCTTGCATCACCTCACTTCAGGCACTGCAGCTGAGGGGGCTTGGAGAGGCGGTTCTGGGGGTCATGCGCATCCCCCCTCCCCATCCCAACCACCCAGGGAATGCCCAGTGGCCCAGGCCACCTTTCCCCTATCTTATTCGAACCATCAACTGCAGTGATAAAAGCATCTCCCCTCCCCAGTCCTACATTAAAAGAGCCGGACCTAAAATTAATTTAGCCCTGCTCTTTGTTGTGGACAATACAGAGGGGATATTGTGTGTGGGGAGAGAAAGGCTTTTTGTTTGGGTGAGGAGACAGCGGCAGTCTGTTCTTGCGGACATCTGAAAACAAGGCTGGGAAGAGCGGCCCTTTAAGTTTGGATGAAGCAAAAACACACAGCCCCATCTCACAATTAAACACAGTATCAAACCGAGAAAGGATCAATTGAGCCTAAAACAGAAAGCTCCCCATGTGACAGATTCCAGAAAGTACGTGATACACCATGCCCAGGGCTAGTACATGCCTGCTGTGTTTCCCAGTACATGATTAATTTGACTCAGGGCAGGAGGCTGCAGGCAAGGGATCTGCAGCACACACTGAAAAGTTTTAACACTTTGAAGACTGGAAGCGCGAGAGACAAAGGCAGGGCGGTGTGCAGGCGAGACGCGAGCTGGACACGCAGCTTGGTTGCTCTTATTTTCTGCTCATTGCCAGCAAAGGGTGTGTTTCCCACTCAAGGCCAGCACTAGGCTTGCAGCCACTCATCAAGCATCCTCATCTCCACTCCCTGCAGGGAGCTGCTCCCCGTGGACCTGCTCCCAGAGAGGGTTTTGAGTCTGGGGGGCTCAGGGGCCATAGGGCAATCCAAGGGCTGCAGTCTCTTCCCTTTGGGCAAGTGACAGGGATCACATGAGGAGGAGGTTTTCTTTCCATACTCAGGTCTTGCAGGTGACCTTGGAGATGCTCAGATTAGAAACAATTAATATTTTACCCCCTTAATTGCTGGAAAGCAATAATGAAGCCACCAGGCATTTTCCCCAGGAGGCAAATGGTGGCGCTGCAACACCAGTAGAGCAGTCTGGCCTGGTGGGGGGCAGACCGGGGACACTGGGGTGGCACCCCCAAAGGTGTGTCCCCCATCCATCCCTCCACTGGCTGGCCATGCCAGGACACTGCTTTCCTAAGCACAAAATGAAATCTTAGCCAAGGGGTGCAGACTGGGGATACTAGAGTAGCACTCACAGGGGTAGGTGACCTCTCCCCCACCACTCAGCCATGGGGGATGCAGACCTTCCAACAGAAGGACAACACCCTGGTTGTGAAATGCAGGCTGGGGACATGGGGGTGGCATCCCTAAGGCTCGGTCCCTTGTCCTAAATTACCTGGTCATTATGGTCTCAGACCCACAGCCCTAGCCAAGGCCCATGCCAGCAGCTCTGCACACCTTGCTATGCAGTTGATCCCCACTGTCAGCCCCCACCCAAAGGTGATGCAGGGTTTGAAGAAACCTCAGCCACAGGAGAGGAGTAGGGAGGATGGGGACCAGCATGCCACAGTGAGGTAGCTCAGAGAGTGCAAGTCACCCCTAAAAGCACCCCAAGCCCAAGCTGTGACTGGTCTCTTTGAAATGAATGGAAACACGAACCAGCAGCTCTGCTGTTCAATGCCAGCCTCTTTCCCCCAGTCTGAGAACTGTGCTAGATGAAAAGTCTCTCAGCCCTAGCTCTGGACCCCATATGCTGCCACAAAGGTGCTGCAGCCCCTTGCAGGGAACCAGCCCCACGCCAAAGTCTGGGGCAGAAACAGCCTCAAGACCACTTGTCCCTGGGGGAACATGCTGCACACCCTAGCAGGGCTTGTTCCCTGCCAAGCTGAGCCCTAAACCTGCACTACTTGTCCTAAAAATAATTTTGTCTCAAGCAGGAATCAGATCAACAAATTACCAGAGAATGAGCCCCACAGACAATTGGCCCCATCCCCTCTTCATTTGACTCTCCAGGGTCATGCTAAAGCAGTTCAGTTGTCTCCATGCAGGATACGGAGCAGGACAGAGCCAGCAAGCTACGGGGTCAGCCTGTCCTTGGGCTCTGCTCCCCCCCATAAAATGCAGACGCTCCTGCCTGCCTCACAGAGGGGCTCCGTTCATTATCCGCTGCAAAGTGCTCCGAGATCCTTGGATCAAAGGTGCCGTCACAGCGTCGAGCCTGATTATTATTGATTATCCGTTTCAAGCCAGGTCCCAAACGAAGGCAGCGAGCCCTGAACGTGGAGGAGCCAAGGGAGGGCCCAGCAATCGACTGGCGATTTTTACTGCAGATGACCCAAGCCAGGGAGCAATTTCTGTTCATCCATCAAGGAAGATCCAGGCGTGAGCAAACAGTCAGGTCATGGGCATTCATTTTATTATTAAATCCTAAAGGGGCCGCGGCTGGTGCAGCTGGATGTAAGTGATCTTTGTGTTAAAAAGACGAGCTCTGAATTTAATTTTCCAGCCAAGCTGATAGACCTGGGGATGACTCAGCCAGAAGAACTAGCCAGGCCTTCTCTTGTGGGAGGATCAGACGCAGAGAGGAAGAGCCTGGGACTAGCTCCCAGCACAGCAGAGCCTTCTGATCCCTCCTGGAGCTCTGACTGTCCCCACTTTACCCTCCTGTCCTCACCCCATGCATAGTCTGCACCCAGTTAGAGGGCTGTGTCTGACTGGGGATGGCCTCAGAGCTGCATTACCCCAACATAAACACGGGTAGAGTGGATTGCATCAATGCTCTGCTGGTGTGAGCTGTCCCTGGAGCAGAAACACACACTGCATCACACACACTGGTCTGTCACCCTGGGCCGTGTGTGTCAGTGCAATGAACACTACACCTGCCCACTTGTACCCTGCGCTCCATGCCATATGCCCAGTACCAGCTCTGGCTGCATCAATGGTCCCCTCTGTGTCAGGGCAAAGGACAGGCCCTCTGCCCTCGTCCAGCAAGACCAGCAGGACAGGAGGAGGTGCTGGTGCCCATCAGCCATGAGGTAATGTCTCCAGAGGGGCTGTGAATGCTGGTCTCAGCCCCAGAACCGTGGGCATGAGTAATCGAGTCCCTTCTTCCCACAACCCCAGAACGCTGCCAGCAAGGAAAGGGAAAGAGCGATGCACAGACTCGAGGTGTCCCATACCCCGGGATCTGAGCACATCAGTCCCTGGCACCCTTCCTTGTCCTCCCCCTGCCCCCATGAGACTGGTTCCACTTTCCCCAGCAGGAGCTCAAGGAAAAAAAAAAAAACCACACAGAAATGAGAGAGGGAGGGAAAGAGAAGCTAAAAATCTGTCTTCTTTAATTAATGAGGCAAGCCAGCCTGGAGAGCACGTTTGGGATTGTAGGCCCCCAGCCAGGGGCGAGCCAGCAGCCAGGGCTGGTGACATGGAGGAAGAGAGGTGGGGGGAGCGTGGGGGGAGACAGGCACGGCTTTTTATACTCTCCTGTTAACTGATCCACGGAGCTTTCCTGGCATCGGTTTCAAAGGTATCCCTTCACTAATCCGCCGGGCTGTTCCAGGATGGCGGTTTTGACCAGCAGGAAGGGGGAAGGGAGGGAGGAGAAACGGTCACAGGCAGACTGCACCTTTTCACAGACCGCAGGAAAGAAAAGCAGCAGGAAAAAAAGGAGCAGAGGGTGGTGTGGGGCCGGGGATGGGGGATGCTGGTACGCCAGGACTGGGGAGCCACAAGCCTGGCGGCACTGCGGACGGTTTGCTGCAGGGTCCGGGGAGGAAACGAAGCGGCGCTTTCCAAATATAGATCCAACCACGCATCTGCCTGCCGACAGCTGCAGGTATCCCAAACACGTCTTCCCTGGCGGGCTCGGCTTAATAAAGGCCAACCTCTAACTCTGCTGGAGCAGGACTTGACCTTCCCAGGGGCCTGAGCAAGGCAGGAGGACAGTACCTGCTTCATGGTGGGTACTATGGGACACCCAGCCAAACAGCCCACGGGGCACACCTTCCACCCCACAGTGCCTCAGTACACAGGCACTCTGGGGCCAGGTGGAAGGAAAGGGGACCTGTGGCTTCTGTCCGGTAGAAAGGGCTGTGCGAGTGTCACTGTGACCAGGCAGGGGGACAGAGCAGAGGCAGTGGCTCACACAGAGAAGCACCTCCTCAGATTTTGGGTATTAGGGGACTAGACCCCACATTATGAGGGCATGAGGACTTTTTTAGTTTTAGTTCTTGCTGGTCTATTTTAATTTAAAATATGTGACCCCGAAGAGAGCCCTGGATGGGTGCTTTGGACTGGAGCGACTCTCCAGCTATGTTTAGCTCCAGCATCTTTCAGCCTCACAAGCTGCTGCCCCTTTACCTTCAGCAGGCTCTAAGAGCCAGGGCATTCTCTGCCTATGATGCAGCTGTGTCACTAGTAGACATCAGTACCTATGGCTCATCCCTCCATGGGACAGAGATGAGATTGTGAGTTCATCAAGAAACATTCTGCAGGGCACAGGTGTGGGCAGCAAGAGTGTTTGGTCATTAATGTCTTTTTTCTAATGACAATCATACATAGATTTACCACCTGGGAAAAGCTGACCCAGGGAGTAGGTGCAAGAATTTGCTTATGAGATTTATTTTCTTATTTTCATGTTTGTTGAGGTGTTTTTTTTCAAAGGCTGGCAGTTAGGAAGATCAGTCTGCATGACACAAAGAGAGCTATGCTAAGACAGATTTCATTCCATGGCTCTGATTCCTCTGTCAGGTCAAGACCAGTTTGCTAAACCTCACATTCTGGCATTGTGTAAGATTTGAGCACAGTCAAGTAAAACCCTTGCTCTCCCTGTGTCTCTCTTAAGTAGCTGTATTAGCTCAAAACCCAGATGCATTCTGCTCTTCAGCACATCTATTTAAACCAGCATCAAAATGGCTACAAAACTCCCCATTGGTATAGGAAAAGTGTCAGTCCTTCATTCAATAATATTTTACAGCTTCTTGATTTCCAGCAAACTCCCTGAAGTTCCAACAGTGTCACTTTTGCATCATTTTTGAAAGGTTTCTTTTTGAGTGAAGGAACAAGCTTTTTTGTATAAAGAAAAAAAAGCCCCAAACGAACTCCTGCACAGCCTAACAAAAATGTTGTGGTGCCACTTGGTACTCAGGACTGCTCTGACTTCAAAACCACATGTGGGCAGGGCTTTTCTAGTACCCTCAAGTCCCACCACCACATACAGTGTCTTCTCCTTGCTGCCAGGAAAAGTGCCAGCAGGCAGAAGTATCTGCATGGATAGTCCCATCTCTCAGGCTGGATCCTGCTCACACCACAGTCCTCATATCTGTTGAGAGAAGGAACAGTTCCACATACACACATCTTTGCCTGGAGGCCCTCAAGATGATAAGCAAGATCTTTGGCTGCTAAGTTCAGCCTCTGATGCTCCCAAGTTCCCATGTACTCAGAGAAAAACGGGTGCACATTTCTGTGCAGAGAGTGCATCATTGCAGATGGTAGGAAGGCAGCTGGGAAAGGACTAATCACCCAGTCCAGTTTTACACCAGAGTGCTGGACACATGAAGGGTCAGTCTAGTACACCCTGAACAGGGAGGTTTGGACAGCTGCTGCTTCTGAAGGAGAATGCCATGACTTGCCTGGTTGTGCTGATGATCACACTTCAGCATTCCCAGTATGGAGATCAGACTAATGTTACACTGACAGAGTCACATTCCTCCCTGACCTTTGTCTATGGGCTTATTAAAATAATTGATCCTAGCCATGACCGCCACATAAGGACCAGATGCTTGTCATATCACCTCTTCAGTAGCTCTTTACTTCCTACCACTATGGCCAGATGCAAGTGGGTTTTGCCAGACCTTCCTTTGCTCTGCTTCTCCCCAGAGCCATGACAGAGCAATGCCCCAAGCAGCATGCCCCAAGATCAGCAGGCTGGTTTGGCTCAGGGAGGCTGGGGAAGGTGTCTAGCTGCTGCCCACAGGGAGATCCAGCCAGTTGTTCCGCTGTCTTTATCTCCGGAGTGTTAATTATTGCAGCCCCAGGTGGCATTGTCCTTTACTATTACACGGTTGACCTGTATCTAATCCGTCATCATCTGAAACCCTCTACCCCATCCTGGCATCCCTGTTCACCCACAATTCCCCAAGCCTCTGCATGCCCCTTCTATTTGCATAAACCAAATTGCAGTTTCAGGACAGAATCAAAGAAAAACTTAATTTTCACCCCGCAAAGACCGGTGAATCTAGAGACCCCAGGGGTGGATGAATCTCAAGCAGGCAGGNGGTTGCTCCCCACTGCGAGAGCAGCACAAAGGAACCCTCCCCGCTGGTGTCCAGGCCAGCAGCATCTCTAGCGCATGACTTGTCACCAGCCCTGGTCCTTCACACGCCGTGAATGATAACAGGGAGCCGCAGTCCATTGTCTGCCCGGGCCGTTGCGCCGGTTTGTCAAGTTTGCGGTTGCATTTTAATCCTGATGCCTTTTCAAAGCCCAGCTGCGCATTGTGTGGGCACAGGAATTCTTGACTTGCAAATCCCCCCAGCATTACATTCAACCTTCTGGGGCTATGGTGATCCTCCGCATGTTGAATGGGGGGCGGGGGTGGTGGTGATGGCGGAGAAGCTTCTTGCCCCCTGCCATGAATAACAAGCAGATGAGAAGCTGCAGAGGACAGTGGAAGGGCTGGAGGGGCCTGGAGCAGCCAAGGTGACAGCACTAGTGACACAGAAGCTGGGCACAGGACTCAGCAATATAATTTGTACCAAGACATTACCGGCTTGCCAGCTCCCTTCACACCTTGCCCACCACTGTCAGTTTGGTGCTGAGAGACATTAAAAACCATCTGCAGGTTCCAGCGAACAGGGTTCAAGCATCCCTTAGAGTCAGACCACAGAAGCTGAGCCAGGGAAAGGATGATGGGAAGTACGAATATGGGATAGCAAATCACTGCTAGCGATGCAGTGCCGGCCAATGGCTGGGCTGGGTCATGAGGGAGGTATTTAGCCTTTTCTGTGTCTGTTCCAGGGTTTGGGTAACCACTCTGTAGGCTAGAGTAGATGCTGCCCAGATCCATCTGAAGCAGTCATGAGGTAGGAGTCTGCCCAAGTGAGTGAGGGTCCAGCCTCGATGACCCAGCAGATCCTATCCAGTCCCCTGCTTCAGTGCGGGCTATGCTCCTGCTCTGCATGGGAAACAATAGGCAGCCTGTGTGGAAGGAGATGGGCCTGCTGCCCCAGCTCTCCTACAGGCTGGCTGAACCATCCTCAGACCAGTTGGGCAAGTTTTCAGTGCAACCAAGTTGTTTTTTTTATGAAAAGAAAAGAAAAGAAAAGAAAAGAAAAGAAAAGAAAAGAAAAGAAAAGAAAAGAAAAGAAAAGAAAAGAAAAGAAAAGAAAAGAAAAGAAAAGAAAAGAAAAGAAAAGAAAAGAAGGAAGAAAGAAAAGAAAGAAAAGAAAGAAAAGAAAGAAAGAAAGAAAGAAAGAAAGAAAGAAAGAAAGAAAGAAAGAAAGAAAGAAAGAAAGAAAGAAAGAAAGAAAGAAAGAAAGAAAGAAAGAAAAAGAAAGAAAAAGAAGAAAGAAAGAAGAAAGAAAGAAAACCCCCCCACATTTGTCAAAGCTGAAAAGTTTCATAAAGCCCTATCGTTGGGCAGACTTTTGCCAAAAGCCGGGCAGACTTTTGGTGGCAGCCTGCCTGATTTCCTAACCCTTTGCTCGGCAGCCAGCCTAAAAAACCCAGGTTCCCAGGACATCTGCAGGCTGCCAGGGCTCACAGCTTCCCAGCCCTACATGTCCCAGGAGGTAATAGGCATCTCACTGCCTTTCCCTGCTCCAGTGGGAGGACACTGACTCCAGGCACTGCTTTGCACAGGACCCTGTGCTGCAGGAATCCCACGCCTCACCCCACATCTCTTGTCTCTTCGGTGACGTCTCTTGTCTGCTGGAAGCGGCCCCAGCAACCCTCCAGAGCTGGGGCAGCACGGGAAGTGTCAACTGACAGCTCTGCTTTGTTTCAGGGAGGAAAAAGAGAAACATAATCCCTTCTCATCTTCTCTGGTGGCCTCACTTAACTTCTCAGTGCCTTAGTTTGCCAGGTTCTGAGATCGTAAAGCCCTTGTAAAAGACTCAGAGATCCTGGCACTCAGAGGAGGAAGGTAAGAATGCAAACAGTAAAAACAACTGTCTCCCAGACCCCTCTACAACCTCCTGGCTCAGCACCATCCTTTCTCTTCCTTTTCTATGTTATCACATGCGTGTGATCACTTGGTGTGTCCTTACCTCCCAGAACCCTTCTGTGTGCTCCCCCTGTCCTGCTTCCCTTCTTCCATGGCCCAGGTATGCTGCATCCATCCCCTTTTTGGCCATGCCTCCCTTCTTTCCTTCCCTGCTTCCTCCACCCTGTGCCAGACAGCTTGGGTAGGTGAGGTAACTTGTTCCTGATTCCTTCTTTGGATCCCTGAGCTTTCTTCATCCAGGGACTGCCCCTTGCTCTGAGCACAGCAGAGCCTGGGAGTGGAATTCCCTCGCTGAATCTGGAAAATGCGGGAATGTGAATCCTGCAGAAAGACAAAGCATGTACGTTCCTCAAGACACTGATCCCGAAGCAAGACCCTAACCCCAGCCATCCCGCCCCACTGAGAAGCTGGCCACTGCCTTTTGGCTATGCAGAACTTGGGGGCTTGGAGTCACGGCTGTCCCCAGCATATCACTCTCAGCTCAGCAGAATTTCCCGCACTGACTGGAGAAAGAATTATCCCCTGCTTGTTTGCCCTGATTTGTTTTTAACAAAACTGTGCTGCTGGCTGTTTATCACTTCATTTTCCTCCAGGAGATGAGGCAAGCGAAGGAGATCAGCCAGAATAAAACATGACCTTTATAGGTTCTGCTGTGGGCTTGGACTTTCCACCTACTGCCTCTATGTACCAATGGGGTCTGAGATGAGCAGATGCCAGGTGCCATGTTTGGTGCTGGCAGAGGAGCAACATATGTAGCTCTGAGCTCAGGCCCACGGGATACTCCCCAGCCTGTGCTCATGACACCCACCCGGAGATTTTTTGTGCCACAGCTCAAGTCACTTCCTCACACCCAGAAAATTCCTCCTCCCTGGTCCCCATCCCCATCCCTTGTTGAATCTCAGCAGAGGAGGGTTGAGAGCTTGTGGGGGAACATTGCACACAAGACACCATTTCTAGGTCACATGTATGGACTGCCTCACCAGCCTCATTTGGTTCCCAGACAGGCTACCGTGTGTAGCATCCCTTCGGCTGGGGGCCTAAGGAACTTTGCTCCATGCCTAGTGCTTGAAGGCAGAGTCTGTCCTCATACACAACAAAGAACAGCACACATAAGGATGTTCCTACCAGTGTGTGCTGAACACCTCAGCCCAGTCTGGGACCTTCTTCACGAGCGTGTATGCTGGCTCAGGCGGAGCTGACCTACCTCCATCCAGATACTCCCTAGTCTGGGGTCTAAGCACAGCTCAAGTTTTTGCTATTGAGAAGAGTATGGAGCAAGTTGGCTGGTTTACCTAACCCTTCAGCCATGCCCTGCTTGACCTCAAGATCACCATGCAGTGGCAAGCCTTCCTATGGGCTCCTCCTGTGTCACATGTGTGTGCATGGCTATCCCCACTGGATGGGATCAGGGTGCCACTGAGCCTCCTGAGAGTCCAGCCAACTCTGTGCTCCTGTGAAGTTCTCTCCATTATTGTAAGGACTCAGCCTATCCCTCCATCCTTTTCCTCAGAGAGGGAGTGAGGCTCTCTATAATGCTATTCCTACCACTTCCATCCCCAAGCTGTTCCATCCAGTTGACCCCCTAGATATGTAATCCTTTGGAAGCACAGTGTTCACAACAGATCTGTTCCAAATGCATGGATCTAGGCATCCAGATAGCTTTCAGACATCGTCTTGGTCCTGAGAAACGTTGGGGGTGCCTCTGTACTGGTTTGTCTGATATTGTTAGAAACGGAACAATCATTGTTTCTACACAGTCTCTACCAGTGAAAAAACCTTCTCTAACCTGCTTTGGGACAAAGACAGTCCAAATTTTCCAAAGACTTTCCCCTCATGGATGCATT
Organism: Upupa epops; assembly: GCA_013397515.1. Taxonomy (NCBI): domain Eukaryota; kingdom Metazoa; phylum Chordata; class Aves; order Bucerotiformes; family Upupidae; genus Upupa; species Upupa epops. The sequence goes on along the minus strand of VZRI01004996.1, from coordinate 273,488 downwards.
CTGAGTTTGAAGAGTAACTGTGGGTTTCAGAGGTATGATGAAGGACCAGATAAAGGATGTCCTGGTGGGGTTGTCTTTCAAGGAAAGTGCAAAGAGACCCCTCCTGGCTGCCATCCTTTATTCTTCATCTGAAGTCCAGCTTGGAGAGAGGTCCCTGATCACCTGAGCCGAACAATGTCTGCACAGGGAAACAGTCTGCTGAGCTCAGGAGGATGCTTCAACACAGTCTCCCTTTCTCAGCATTTAGCTCGGGTAGCCTCAGCTTTCCAAGCACCCAGCTCTAACAGTGATCTTTACGGCTTCTGGGCTACTAAAGAGTAATAGCAATACGTATGAATGGGGACAGTGAAGGCAAAAAACACCGAGTTCTGTGAGAACAGTATTTTTCAATGATGTATCTTGTCTCCTGAGTCAGTGTTTAAGTGAAGGTCCCATGCTCCAAAATCATCCACCTGAAATACCAAGGAAGGTCTTCTCCATTCCCACCATACCCCCAAGCATGGTAAGTTCAAATGACTTTTGAAGACATAGGATAGCCTTCGGGCATACACAGGGAAGCAGGACGGAATGCAGACATGCCTTTACAACTCAGGGAAGGCAACCAGCATCTTGAAGGCATTTAGGGGCACCCTGGGAGACCAGTGGGGATGAGAGCTAGCCTGGAAGACTGCTCTGCAGCCTATCTTCCTCCTCTTTCTGCTGAGTCCGGAGCAGGTAGTGATATAAACCAAGCAGGTTTGTTTGCAGTGACATTCTGGAGGATGCCTTCCAAAGATGAGTCAGCCTGTCCCTGCTGCAGAAAAACAGTGATGCAAAGTCTTGTGGGGCAGTTTTAGTAGCTGTGGAGGAGGCAGACTCACATAAGCTAGCCTCACTAGTCTGGTCCTTGGGGACTGCCTATCAGACAGACCCACTGAGTCCTGCAAGGGCATCCCAAACACCACTCCCTTTCTTCCACAGTCATAACAGCTCTTAGAAACTACTGCAGCAGCTAGAACTGATGTGTCCTTTCAGTGAGATCCCACCCAGAGATATCTCATGTACTTCTGCCTTCAGTATTCCCATCCTGTCTTTGCCCTGTTGCTAAGGTCCTCAACCTAGTAGTCAGTGGTATTGACATGAGAGCCTGGATACTGCCTATCACATTTCCCATGAGCAGCAGAGAGCAATGAAAATAGAGATCAGGAGAGGAGCCTAACCTGCTAATTACAGTAGTAAAGCAACATCCAGCACCTGCTGCTGACAGTTAGGTCCTTCTGCTGGGGGCTGTAAGGCAAAACAGGTTTGATTGGTGATGAGGCAGGATGGCAAGACAGGATTCATTAGGGCCATGAGTGGTGGGGGGAAAAGTTGGTCTTACAGTGAAGTAATAGGGGAAAACAGTGGTGTTAGAAGTTGCATAGAGTGCATCTGTAAGGCATTCATGATCCTGCTGGTCTGAGTCTATGCTCTTTATATGGACTGGGTTTGCAGAGAGGCAAGCTGTCTTGCTCATCACCCTTCTGTCATCTCCATGCTCATCTCTGTGCAAATCACAATGTTTTCTTCATCCTAACATTCTGGCAGGGTGATTTGTGTCAGCAGGGTCTCTGGCCAAGGTGATGGCAGCAGCCTATTTTTGGGACTGCCCTTGAGAGCTGCAAACCAGAAAGGTGGAGCCCAGCTGTTCTGGCGTCTATGCCCTAGAGAGGCACTAACACCTGCAGTCCGTTCTGGCTACTCTCCAGTGCCTTGCTAATTGCATTAGGGTCCTTAAATAACACAATCCATGTGCCAAAGGGGATGTCTCCTAGTTGCTCGAGCACTCTGGGAAGGACAGGGTGGCTCAACTCTGGGCCACTGCAGGAGATGGGAAGATCTCTGTTCAGGTCCTGGGATTTTTGGCACCGAAGGTGTTCTCTGATTCAGCTGAATTGTTGGATGCCTGCTGACTATCCAGGATATTTATTTGACTTTGGAATTCAGCAAGGGGGTCAGAGATGTTCACCCCTTTGAGGCCATTTTAGGTACAGATAGATATTTAATGGACAGGTCTGCAGCCAAATGTATGTGCATCCATGACCACATGGGGCGTGATCTCATAACTCCACATAACATCGCATTAAGGTGTTGTCCACCTCAAAAGCTGCTCCACTTCATCTGAACACATCAGGAGTCCATCTGAGTAGCTTGTTTCTGGGCTTCTCCTGATCTGTTAACCTCAAACACCACAAAATTAAGGCAGAGACCTGTCTGAAAGCATGATGAACACCATGCAGCTTTGGCTTGCAGATCTGCCCATGCAGTGAACTCTAACAGTCCTTCATGGAGCATGTGTCACCCTACAGGACCCAGGGTGATGTAGACACGTGGACTTCTACTTCTTCCTATATTGTGTTGCATCTGAGGGTCTGAAATTTGCCTTGCATGAGAATGGTAGTTGTACCAGCCCAAAGGCCCATTTTGGTCCTGTATGCAAAGCAGCTGATACCTAGGCAAGGATATAACAAGATAAACACATGATGCCTCCCCTAGCACTTTCCCAGCCTTTCCCAGTGGTCTTCCTGAGCCAGATGTCTCCTGCAGAGTACATGCTTTTCAGTGGGTTCCTCTCGCATGATCTTGTGTCAATGCTATGATGTGACTTCTCAAGGAGTGCCATAGCACCATAACACATTGCTTGAAAAATTGCTTACTTCCATCTGCTTTCACTGACTGACTGCTTCATGCCCCTGCTCAACTAGGAGTGAGAATGATCAATCCCTGTTCTCCTTCCCTGTGCTGCTTATCTTTTCCTGGATCTCTCAGCTGCCCCTCACAGGTGTCTCTTCCTGCTCTGACTGTTCATGAGAGATAGCTACAGTTCAGCTCTATGAGTGAGAAATGCTGTGGCCTGCAGAGTCACCCAAGCTGTGATACCCTCTAAATGTGGCTGGATTTACCTTTCCAGCACATCTGCCAAGCTTAGAAATCCAGTTACTCCTGTTCTAATGAGGTGCAGCACAGCCAACTATCAAACACCGGTGCAAAACAAATGATTGAAAACCAGAGACTAGTCCTACACCTCCTTGCTCCGATTCAAGAAGCATCCAGCTGGCCAAAAAAGTCTCTTGTCATTACAGCGACTGACCCACAGTGGTCCTGCGACCATTACCTGGGGTTGTCATCTGCCTCAGGTGCCTGCAAAAAGCTGGCTGGGGAGAAGTTGCTTTTCACAAAGGGGAGGATGGGAGGGAGGCAGAGATACAGCTGAGCCAGAGGAACTGTTTGTGCAGCATCTGGAACACAGCCCTTGTGCTAGGCTTGCAAACAGGCCCTGGCGACCAGTACTGCTTGAAGCAAAACTGCTTTTGCTGGGGACTTACTTCCCAAAATGGTGTGTTCTCACATACTGGCTGCCCAAGGGGGGCAACATTTTCCTCCTTTTTGTCCATGGTAGAAATCTTCCCTCCAAGTTTTAACTTTACATCTCTTTGCCTTTATTTGTTAAAAATAGAGAGAGAGAGGAAGGTCCCACCCAATGGAAACGGAAGAGAGCAAAGGGTGCAGGAAGGCCAGGAGGGAAGGTGTCACCACCCTGCCCTGTTGCATGGCTGTGGTCTCTGTACCCTCCAGCTGCAACATCTTCCTCTGCCCACATTTACAACACCGGGCTTTCTTCAGCTGTCACCTCTGTAGGGTCAGAAGCACCATCACAAATTTGGTCCAGCAGAGAGATTTGACACTTGGGTCTGGGGCACAAGTAGGAACCAGGATGCCAGATGAGGGCAGGACTGGGAGAGTGTGAGGCCAGAGCCTGTAACTCACCTGAGCCAGGCAACAAACTTCCAGGCTGTTTGTGGTCCAAGTGGATGCTGGAGCACATGGGGACACTCATCTCTCTCACTTGCCATCCCTGGTGTTCAAAGACACTCAAGTGACATTCTGAGAGGCACAAGCAAGTACTGGGAAGAGCACACAAGCCAAGCATCTTCCCAGCAGCTGAAGCAGGTGGGAGATACAAACCAGACTTTCCCACTCAGCCCTGTCCCACACACACAGTTGAACTGAGAGCTGCAAAGACCTCTGTTCTCCACACTGGCCTCCCCCTCCCTCAATACTATTTCTCTCACTCCCTCAGCAGCTCAGGCCTGCATCCAGGTTTATATATAAATAAAAAGTGAGTGTGAAATCCACCCTGGGGTCTCTCCTGACTCCCACTTGGCTCCCTAATTGGAAAGTCTGCCAGCAGGAGATACTGCACTGAGCTGAAGCAGAAACAAACTCCCTTTATCCCAGGCAGAGGTGCCAGGTGAGGTGAGGTCCCCAACCCAAACTACATCGGCTGGGAAGGACATGGGGTCAACCAGGCTCTAATTCTCCATTAGGCTCTGGGAGATTCATCACTCTACTGTGCCTGGAGGAAAGGGACAGGGACATCAGAGAGGATCATGCTCATCCCAGGTATTTGCCAAGCCCTCACCACTTGATGCTATTAGGGTGGACCATTAGGACAGCAATGTAGTCTCTGTGCAGCATTATGTGGCTGAAACATCTGCATCTTCAAAAAAAAAGACACCTCCTTGTGAGTTTCTCCCGTTTTCTCGTTCTGGAGAGAGGTTTCCTCAGTGCACATACAGATCCAATTGCAACACTGCTGGCCCCCAGTGATATCCCCTCCTTTTGATTATTCAGCCTAAAGGAATCAAGAGTTGCATTCTCATCTTCAGATGACACTCACATTTGGGTCCTTTATTACTGCCAGTTATGCCCAATATTGAACATAGTATTTCTCACAAGGGAAAGCTGCACCACGGTCCATGAAAGCAAAGTTCACCAGGCTACGTTGCACCTTAAAGATGCATATCAACACCCAAGAGCCAGATGGCACTGTGAAAGACAGTTAGGAAGCCTCTTCCATCAAACTCCCATTGATTATTTGCTGCCTCATTTATGTTTGGAGACCCTGGAGGAAAGCATTGCCTCCAGTAGAATTGCTTCAAAAGCAACAAGGATCTCAGTACAAGTAGATCAATGTCCCAGGTTTTTACATTTTCTGAGAAAATAACACAGCACTTCTTCAACCTGGTGTCAGGGAAGTTTGTTATCCACATTAGAATGCCATATTCACCTTGAGTTGAGGGTCTAAATGCGCAGATTCATATTCTTTTGGTGTAGCATTACCCAGACTCGGTATGCTTACCAAATGAGCAGATGGGGAAGAAGCACAGACAGGAACGAGGAACAAGGTATGGTTAGATAGTGTTCCAAAACATGCAGAGAGTCAAAACAGTTCTTGTGCAGCAGTAAGCTACAGCCACGCTAGGGAGAGATGCTTTCTCTCTGAAAGTTCATCAAAATTTCTGATGGATGTAGGACCCATGTAACTGAGAAGTTAGGCATTTTCAAACAGGAAATCCCTATTTCTGAATACTTGTTTAAAGGGAAAATGAAACACAATAGTACAGCTCATGTTGTCTGTGTGTGTTAAAACACCAAGTGACCCAGCAAATGGTTTATGACAGAACACCAGCAAAATTGTTAAACTCACTAATTTTGCTATGACATGTGGAGCAAGAAGAGAGGTGGTGATGCAATAGAGCCATATACATCACACATACACATAAACAATGCTTCTGTGGCCTTTGGGGAGTTTCTCACAATCATACCCATGACTTACCCTCTCAAGATGAGACAGGACCTTGCAAAGGCACCATTACAGCTGTACATTTTTCCAGTGAGGTATTACTAGCCCAGTATTGCAGACTCTTCCGTTTACTAATCCTACCTCCTGAAGGCACTTAGCAAGTAATCTGGATTACCTATTTCTACTGTTCGGTGGCAAAAAACCCCTCATTGTTTCAAGTCCTGTGGGCTCACTCCAAGGCACTGGCCCATGGGAATCTCCTCTTGTCTTCCTAATTTGATTTAGGTTGCTCCTATGCCAAGAACCCTCGAGTCTCATATATTTAAGTGGGCCACTGCACTGGCTCCAGACACACACTCCAGCTAAGGACATTATCCTGCTGTAGTAAACGATTCTCACACCCAGGCTTACAGGAGGAGGATCACCCTATTTACCAGTGGCTTGTTAACAGATGCCTTAAGGAAATATAGGAAGCACAATGCTGATCCACAGCATGGAGCAGGAAACTGATCTAGATAGGACTTTTCTATTTCAGAGCATCCCTTATGAGGTTTTAGCCAGCCCGTATCACTGTGGGTCAGAGCATTCAAACAGAAAAAGTCTAGCTGACTTTACCAAACACTGGAGCAAAGCTTTGGCTACCAGACACTCAAGAAGCAATCAACAGGAGTCAGGAGTCCCAGAGCTTTGCATGCCAAATAGGCCTAAGTTTGTGCATATAAAAGCGTCAAGGTCTGCCAGTCTTGGAACTGTTTTCCCAGCCCTCCTCCCCACACTTGCCTGCAACTGTCATTTGCAGGGTGGGATGCACAGACCCGCCTGCAGTGCTCAATGTAAAGTCAGCGTGACACCACCTACCTTTCTAACGTCTTTGTGAAACTCTTTACTTTCTCTTCTGCAGTCTCCTTCATGAGGCCTCTCAGGTTTATTCACATTTTTAGGTTACTGCTGGGCTTTTGAACAGAAGTCCTCATTCAGTTGTCACAAAATAACCTGATTCCTGGGAGGTTACAACCACTTCAGAAGTCCTCAGTGTAGAGAATGGCTTTAGAGAGGCTCGAGATAGGCTCTGCCTCCCTTTCACATCCACCACTGTCTGCTTGTGTTCACATCTCACTACACCTCTGTCCAATTCCATTTGTCCATCCCATGTCCAAAGTCCATTCTGTTTACTCCCCACCAGTGTACACAGGTTTGCCAATTCTGTATGTCATCATCTGGTATGTGACATGGGTGCTGAGCTGCCTCTGCCTGATGCTGAGCTTGGTTGTGAAAGCAAGTTCTACAGCACTTCTCTCACTTCCACTCAGCCTGACTACCACACTGAATTTGATTCTCTCAAGTTTTGCAAACACATGGTCTTGCTCCAGACTGGTCACCATGCTCTTGGTGCACATGAGATTTTCACAGATGCCACTGAGTTGCAGATAGGGAGGCTTTTCCAGGGAATTTATCATTTCTGTTCACACATCTTGGTAGCCTCTTACTAAGGACAGCAAAAGTCCCAGCCCAAGAGTCTCTAGCAAGAGGTAGGATTAGTGCAGGAGTTCATTTGGTCAAATTATATTAGGATGGCATAAACTTCTACTCCACAAACTGCTATTGGGAAGCAACAGCTGGGCTTTGTGACCACAGAAGGAAGGATGCTGGTGGTTGTACCTAAAGTCTTCAGCCTGTTCCCTGAGACAGGAAAGACCAAGGTACCATCTTGTCCCCATGAGAAGTATCATGTTGGTTGCAGTACCACAACACTAGAGTATGGCAGCTCCTAGGAAAAACAGTTCAGGTGGAGCTTGTGGTGTTTGCAAGAATTTAAAGCTGGTTGTCACAAAAGCTTTTCCACCTGTCTGCCAATCCACTCCTTCCTTTCCAGGCACCCTACATCTGCCACTTCTTCATACATGGCTCCAGAGTTGGAAAGCCCCTTGCCTGTCCTGGTAAGCCATCACCACAGGGGAGGTGAGGCTGGGTTGCTCTGATTCATCTGAACACTACATCATGCTCTATCCACCTGTTTTGAGCTCTGCCCTGGCTGTTTCTGCTTTAGTGTCTCCTGCAGCAGGACAGACAGTGGTTCTCCACTGCAATACAACATTGGCAAGGAGCACTGACGTTCAGGAGCTGGAGGACAATTCTCTCTGCTCTACATGAATGAAATATCTGGTGGTAAGACATGTCTTGTTACAGACCTGGGTATTTCTGCTGTCTCTGGAATCTTTGTCAGAGTAGCTTGGAGATAAGTGCACTGCCAACAAGGGGTTCCAGCTCCTCCAGGCAGCGCTTCAGAGCAGCTGAAGCAGCTTCTCCCTTCTGGACACTCTAGAGAAGGGCTGATGTCCTTCAGTGTGGAAGTGCCTCACCAAGCTGAAATTAGGTTTTCCAAATATTGTGTCCTCTCCCTGTAGTCCCAGAAGAACTTCTGAGGCTCAGCACTTGTGATGGCAGCCAACACAATGTCTCACAGGGGAGGGAAGTCCCAAGTTCCTCCTTTCCACTCCAGTGTGCCCCACCCTAGTCTCTGCAGAGCCCCAGACCTGCATCACCTGTGTAGTCTGTAGAAAAGGATGCACCAAAGTTGGGCAAACCAGCTCAAGACAGTGTCCACCCACAGGATAATATCACCCATTGTGTTTGTGAAGCTACACACCAGCCTGTCTGCATGTTGGGGAGGGACCAGCCAGGACCACTGTCTCCCCTCCCCATTACAGCACCCATGACTGTGGCCCCAGGCAAATTCTCTCCCTGCTGGATAACTTACATGCAACTTCCCTGCTCCATATACTCAGCTGTTCCTCTGATATGGTGCCAGTCTCAACACATGGAAACCAGGCCTTCGAAATCCTCCATAAGCTCAAGCAACTTTACATTAGCACATTGTCTACAATCTCAAAGCCTACAGGCTAAGACCAGCATGCTTTCTACAAAATACCCAGTAAGGTAATGGTAGCTTTGTGCGAAGCAGAATGAAATGATGGAGTCGTCCATCTTTCCAGCTACTACATTTTTTCTTGGCTGAATAAAAGTTGTATTTAACGGTAGCATTAAATTCAGTGCCACCTGTTTTATTCCTGTGTCACCAGGACCTGGAAGGAATGCGTTTCTCACAGCTTTCGATGCTATTTGCGGGGAATCAGCTCCTAATTGCAGCTCTGCTATGTTAACATTTCCAGGAATTTTCATCAGAGCATTCAATATGAACCCTTGCTTTCTGGGAGTTTTCCTTCTGTTATTCTTCCCAAAATGCTAGTTAAAAATCAGAGGGAAGAGGGGACATAAGGGCATTCAACATCTTCATGAATAGTTTTTTGCAATGTTGTACATTTTGGGACCATTCACCCTCAGGAACTAATTCCTCCTTTCTCTTTCTTACGAAGCTACGCTTGTTCCCTTCAAGACAACTTTCCATCCCATCCCTTTCTCAGACTCCAGCCCTACAGACAACAAGCAAATTAGGGAAACCATCCTGCTTTCCTTCAGGGAGCACAATTGATGGAGAACTGGACAAAGACCCAACCCCAGGTCCAGTCTGGTTAGAGAGATGCTCCAGCCCCTCCCAGCCCTTCCCTGGGCTGAGTGATAAAGGTGCTCAGAGTACTCAGCCAGCTGTCAGCAGCATGTCAAGGTTTTCACTCAGTATATCCTGGGCAAACAACTACTCCGCACCCTTTGAACCCAGCCCTGACTGTTGCTGATGGGCAACAACCAGGTCTTGCCACCCTGGGGCAGGTCCTCACCGTTCAACATGACAAGGATGCAGCAAATCCCCTGCCATCATTGGCAGGGCTGCTTGAGGTGCTTGGCACCATGGCAGTCAGGTCCAACTCAGAGACATCTACCTGCCCTACAGACGGAGTCACCTGGCCATCACCTGGCCACCAAAAACATCCCTAAGATTGGCTCTGAGTTGACCCATGTGGCTTGTTTCCATGACTTGGCAGCATCCTGCAGTCTCTTCTCACAGCAGATCTGTTCTACACGTCTCATCTCTGCTCCCCACTTCTTATCCCACTGGTGATGGATATTTACAGATGGCTTATTCCACCCCTGCTCTTCCCAGCAAAACCAGAGATCCCATTGTCCTGCCTCTGTCCAAACACCAGCACAAGCACTGTCTGTGCTGTCCCAAGGGCACTTGGCAGGCCATCCTTGAGTGTACTCCAGCACCTGCTGCCTTTCACTTTCTCCCCTACAAAACCCTTGGTCCAAACCCCTATGGGCAAGGCTGACCCTGTGAGATATCTGCCAGCACTGCTTGCCCTTACTCACATCTCTCCCTGATTTCTGCAGGGGGAGGAAGGGGAGGCAGATGCTACACTTTCCCCATGTCAGCAGCCCCTGCCCTCATCCCTGGATCATGGGCTTCTACATACCTGACCCATCCCCTGAACAAAACACACCACTAGCCCAGCAGCCTACTATCCCACCCACAGGAGCACCACACAGGAGATCACTCTGCCCAGAGACAGCTCGTTTGTTCTTGTTACAAACCAGCCCAGATTGGAATCCCAAGCCTGTCCCTTCCCGCCACATAGGGGGTGAGGACAAGGGCACCATAGGATCTGAGGGCAGGCAAAAGGGTCTTAGGTGTTTGTTTCTCCACCCTTGGAGAGTCCATGCAGAGGGGCTGGAGGAGCTATTTGGCCTTGTCTGCCTCTTTCCCCCTCTGTAGAAGAGTGTGGATAAAAGCCTCCTTGTCAAGAGAGCCCCATGGCTTGTCCTTTTTGGCTGTTCATGGCTTGGACCAGATCACATTCCTAAGCTCTTCCAAAGTAGGCAATTTTGTTTTTACAAAACAAAACAAAACAAAATAAAAAGGAGCACTGATTTTCTCCTTTTTCATCACCCTCCCACTCCCCACCCTGCAATTTGTGGCCTGACCTGAAGATGGTGAACAAGCAGCAGTGTGCAGCCTGGGTTGAGCCACCTCGGTATCCACGGGGCTCTCCCCGAAATATGCCCAAAGGCCTAGGCAGATATCAGTGTGGGGTTCAGCATCATTCTGCTGCGTCCAGTCAAGCAAACTCCCCATGGTAATCTGCTTCATTTACCCCAGTCTTCCAAGAGGACCTGACCCAGAAATACAGGGAAGCAGCATCAAGGCCCTTTCGGCCCCCAGAAAGACATTTTCTGCTCCTCACTAAGCTGCAGGCTTACACCACAAACCACCATGTGCTTCAATCCCCCACTGCAGAAAGGGCTGGTAGCCCTTTCCCAGGGTGCTGTGGGGATGAATACAGCAGATAGTATGAGGTTCCCAGAGCAGGTAACATCCCTCTAATTAAGATAAATACTAATTAAGTCTGGGACTTTCAAAGAAGCCCTGGGAGCAGACTCCAACTCCTGTTGAATTTCAATGGAAACGAGACACCTGACTCCAGAAAAACCCAGCCTCTGATATTAAGCTTAAATGGGCCCTTCTCTAGTGTTGATATATTGCTGCTCTGCAACTCATGAGTGCCTTCCGAGCACAACATCAATGTACTGGAATTGCTAATAAGAAGCTTTAGGAGAGCAGCAGCATACAGGCTACGTCTAGGATGCCCATGATCATCCTATGCTATTAAACATTATGGACAAGCTTTGAGCAGAGCTTACCCATATTGTACATGAAACTCTGGCTGAGCCCAGAGTGCTTTGTGCATCCCTGCTACTAGCAAAGCTGCCTCATCCTCCTCTTCCTCCTCCTCCCTGTATGCGGAGAGCTTTGCCAGACCCAACCCTGGGCTGTCTGGAATACCTTTTCCAGAGTGGGCAAGGTGAAGAGTCGGTGCACACCTGATGGGGCCGTGTGCATGCTGGGAGGAGCCTCCCGAAGACCACGGAAGGACAGCAGCCATCCCTTCCTCTTGTAATCAGACCCCCAGGGAGCCACATAGGGATAGGGTGGGCTACAGTTCTCATTAGCATGCCCACATTGTGCTCATTTATCCTTCACCTACTCTCCCTTGTGTGGCAGAAGGTGTGGGATACGTTCACCAGGATCACACTGAGGGAGCTATGCTGTGTGGCCGCGGCAGCAGGAGCTGTTCAGAGATGCGTGGGGGCATTGCACTGGAGTAGTGATGGATTTGCAGTGTTGGTGCTCCAGAAGCCCGGACCAAGAGCACTTAGCTTGGGCTGCAGAGCCATTTGGGAACAGCAGACTGTGAGACCCCTCTGCGAGCCATCACGTGTCCAGCTGGCTCAGACCCAGCATTGTGACAAAGTGGACTTTGCAGGCCCATTGCCAGCCCAGAGGTCTGAAAAACACAACCTCTCTGTCCTTCTGTCCTGCTCACCAAGCGCCTGTTTCAAATTAGCATTTCCCCTGCCCCCACCTCCAGCCATTTGGGCAAATCCCCTCAGCTGTCTGCCGGTGGTGCTGGGGCGAGACCAGACCAACCCAGGAGCCTGCTTTGGTTTCCAAGGACTTTCCAAAGTCCCCGGTACACTTTAGCAATTAGAGGGTTAAGTTTCCTCCCGGCCTCGCTGCATTAACTGGAAAGGAATGAAGTGTCAGGCATGTTCTCACCACAGCAGGCTGTTGGAAAGCAACTCCCTTCTCCACGCACACACACCTCCCACTGCTGCGACCAAATTATTTTCTATCCTCCAGAGACCCAGTATGCCAGACAAAATCTGCAGCATGACTCTGATTCATTGCAAAAGGATGCAGATGTAATATTCCCTTTTTTTGCCGGGGCTTCTTGCACGCTAATTCGCATGACATCTCGGCGTTTTGAGTTTTACGGCTCTCCTTTGCTCTTTATTATTTTTTTTCTCAGAGGGCTCTGACGCCCCTCGCTGACCCTTGGCCCTATGTCCTTTCTCCTAGCACCACCAAAATAAAGACACTAAGCCTCCCATCTCCAGCGTGCAAATAGGCAGCTCTCCCCAATGTGCTAATTAGCCGAGTGTTTGGAAGTAAATAGGTATGATTGGTGGTAATTTCCTGGCTGAAGGGGTAATTATTTGTTTCAAACAGGCAGAAAAATAACCCCTGTAAGGTGAGATAGGAAACTAAATTCAAAAGAGGTTTCCTATTCCCACTAAGCAGGATTGAAAACTGGTTTGAAATTCCTTTTTTTATTTATAGTACATGGTATCCATGGAAACCTACAGAGGAGGTCATGGTAGCTAGGCCTCCGTTTCACCCTGCTCAGGGGATTACCGTTGCACAGTGGTACGCAGCCGTGTAAGAAAGCAGATTCACAATTCCCTGCAAATAGCCCCCGCTGCCAGCCCCCAGCCCCAGCCTTCCTGGAAGGCTGCGGGAGAGCTTTTGGGAGGCTCATAAATCTGCTCCACGATGGGAAAGCAATGGGAACTCTGCCTCCAGTGTCCCCTCAGAATCAGGAGGCTGGTGAGAGCGCATGGGCTCCCCATGGTACCCAGCCAGCAATGCGCTGAGGGACAGAGCTGCTCACAGCGCAGCAGCAAGATCCTCTTCCCCTCACCTGGACTGGTGCTGCTGGCTCCCAAATCAGGGAGGAGCACGCTGGCCAACTTTTCACTCGGCTCACCCAAGCGAGGAAAGCCTAAGCGTGGTCCAGATTCCCGAATTCCCCTTTGCAAGTGGTGATACACAGCAGGACGCCTTCTGTGTTCACCTTTCCCCGTTGCTCTCAGGAAAGTCATCACTTTAAAGGAAGAGGAGAAAATGTGGGGAAAGGGATACCTCAGAAATGACTGTTGGTTTTGGCCGGATCCTGGGGGCGTGGTGCTGGGCACTGCTTCCTCCACTGATTTCAGTGGGGAGGAAAAAAAGGCTGATTCTCGTCTTCCGGAGCTACTTGGGCTCTTCCAGGTGCAAACCTTTTGCTGCTGCTGACAGAAGCAACTTCAAATTACGATTTGACTGCATGTGATTTAGCAGGACAGAATGATCGTTACTTTTTATGCTGTATGTAAAACCCCAGTTCCAGCCTGTATAGTGGCTGATGCTCTATAAACAGTCAGCGGCAGCACTGAGCGAGCAGTGCAGGAGTAGGTCTGTGCTGCCAGCTCGCTCCCCCGTGCTGGCATGGCCACAGCGGCTGGATGTTCCCTGGGAAGGCAGAGGTGGAGCATCAACAGCTTCACGACCATTTTCCATCCCAGCTCAGCTTCCCGCTCAGACCCCACACCATTCCCTTTAGCTTTTCACGCCCTGCCCCAACAGCACATAGAGCGACGTTATGCCCATGACCTTCACTAATTCACTTTCGCTCTCCTCACCACCTTTCCTCCGCTTGCAGAAAGACGTGCTTTTCCACACAGCATAAAAATAGCCTGCATAAGGCGTTGCCAGAGGAAGCTGCAGGGCCGTCAGCGTGCAGGCAGGCAGAGGGACTGGCTGCTTTGCACGGGTTCCTGGTTCCGCTCACACCACCCGTTGCCCTGACAGGATGCTGCTAGATCAGCTTCTCACCATCCAGACACCCTTGGCCTCTTTAGCAGCCTCTTCCTCTGCTATTGCCTTGTTGTGGGCTCTGTCTTGCTATGGCAAAATCCAAACGATGCAGGTGAGCCCCAAGGAAATGCTGGTTTATCAACACTCTCTCCAAAACTGATTTTTTTTCCTCTCTGTTTTGGGAAACTGAAGGATGAGAGCACCTTCCTTTCAATTCACCAGGTGAACTGAGGCTTTCTCAGAAAAAAACTTAGAAAAATAATTTCCATGTCCTTTATGGATGTGATTCTCATGTGAGTATTAGTCAGTGGGAAATAGTACTGCAGCCATTACCATCATGCAAAACTGAACTGTTCATATCAAACTTTATGTCACCATAAGTCCTGTCTTAATAAAGCACCTCCAACTGCTCTGCTTTTCACAAGCCCTTACCTTGATTCTTCCTCAGCCATCCTTCCAGCTGCTGTGTGTATGACCCCATATGATGACAGCCACCCCCAGACACTTACATGAGTTTGTTTCCTCATGAGGTGTTTGTTTCCTTCATGAGGTGTTTCCTCATTTCCCACCACCACCCCTGATGTGCCCCCCAGCCATCCCTCTGTACTTCAAATTCTTTCCTGCCCTTTGTCATAGAGAGAGCACCCTCAGAGCATCTCATGTGCAGGGCAGGGAAGGAAGCCATCACCTGTGAAGTAAACCTCTAGGAACAGGAACAACTCATGGATGATTTGAGGAGGTGAATTACATCCTAGAAATGTGTTTGTCTTTCTGCCCATGACTATAAACACTGGAGACATCAAAAGTTTCTCAGGTTGAGACCAGCTTTGCTGGACCGAGTAACCAGCCAGTGTCATCACCTTCCTCTGTGCTCTGTGTCAGACTCATCTCATCTGCCTTCCTCACCCCAGGGAGATACACTTCTCCCTAGCTCAGTGCAAATTCTGCATCTATTGCATAGGGTTTTTTCTCACATTAAGTTCAACCACACTGTTGGTGTTTTTTCTAGTGCTAACCACAATTTTCTGCCTACCTTGACGTGTGCTATGCTGTCACAAGTACAGTCAATCAATCTTGTCTTGGCCAATAGGCATGAGAGAAGTAATGTTTTTCCTACTCCCCCAGCTCTCTTCTCCTCCTGTTCTCCATCAGGCAATCGGCAAGTTCACAAGGGCAGCCAGCTCTCGGTTTCCTTGGTCACGCACAGCAGCTTGCCCTCCCAGAGTAATAAAAACAAATGACACGTTGCTGTTTGCTGTTGGAGATGTTACTAGGCCCCTCCATGAAGAAAAGACTTTGGGGGAAGGAAGTTCCTTCTTGAGCAGGTGCAGGAAATGTTATTGGTAGATGTTAGGTGTTGGCAAACGTAACGCCATAGTCAAGTGAAAAGGATGAGCAAAGGGGTGCAAGGTGGAGAGATATGGGTGGGCTTGCTTCTAGATGTCAGAGCTGGTGAAACAATTCAGGATCTGATTATCCAGGAGCAAGTGAAACACAAGAGATGTCTGTGCCAGGTCTTGATGCCTGCCAAAGTGGTACAAGTCTCCAGCCTGTAATACAGCCACACACCAAACTCAGTGACCTTAAAAACGCTGGGTTTACTAAGATGAAGAACAGATTAATTCTCCATTGTGGCTGTAGCCAAGATCTGCTCTACTTCCACTTGCAGACTGTATGCATTTTCTCCTAGTTCACATGCAGAAGCACAATGCCCATGCATATGTGTACACACAGCAGCTCTAACAGAGATGGATCTTGGGAGTTCAGAATCTGCTCATGCCAGGAGCCAAGTTTTCCTTTAGCCCACACAAATTTCAGGGTGACTGAGACCCTGCCAAGGTGCCTCTATGATCAAGAATTCCCGTGCCACTCGTCTCACAAGCTCTGTAACCCATCCCATGTTGAAGTGACCAGGCAGGCTGCCCAAGGGCACTGGCCCTGGGCATCAGAGAATGTCCCAAGAACACCACCATGCCTCAAGGACTTCACCATCTGGCTTCTGATTCAGATGCCAGCCCCCACTCCATGATATTCCAAAGGCTGCAGGAGAGGAGGACTTGCAACACCTTTATCTTACCTTTACTTCTCCCTTTTTTCCTGTTTTTATTAGCTGGGAGACATCCCACCTTTTTTATAGCTCTGAATTTGAGGGTGATGAGATGAAAGTGTAGTGGGGCTCCGGTATGGGTAGACAAGCAGCCACAAGGTCAAGGCGCCTGAAAGATAATTTTCCAGTTTTCACAGCTCTAAAGATTGTCCTATAAAATTACTCATAAAATTAAAGTGGGGTTTGGGTTTCAAAGTCCTGAGAAATTTGAAATAGTCATCAGTCAACTCTGGTATATGGGAAGCCTCAAACTTCTGCTTGTTGAAACAGAGGTTGATGTAGTCCTGTAACATCTGCTGGGGACAGGGGAACTTGTCTGAGATGGCAGCATCCAAATCGGCTTGGAGGTTATGGCTTAGGCAGTGGGTGATAAGTTGTTTTCACTATTAAAGCATTTAGCTGGCTCCATGCTATGGATCTGAATTGCTTTGCTCAAATCCTTCCCCATAAAGTGCAGAGCCACTTTCTCAGACCTTTCTGCAGGATTTATGAGGACTGGGTCTGCTCCAGTTTTTGTTCTGTATCAAAGCGACGATTTAACTAATTGATGATCTAATTTCAGGCTGGAACTGAAACTAACCTGCCAATTTGTGGATTTGACCTTGGTACAGATTAAGAGCAGCCGCAGTTAGTGTTCAGCAGCATTCACAACAGCTTTTGCTTTGGTCATACCCTCTCGACTTTGCTTTTTTAAAAACCTATCAGTAGCGAAACAAATGATNGGTTAGCCCCTGCCTGCAGATGTCACTGTCATACCTTTGGCAGCAAATTCCAGCTTTGAAGTAGGCAGGGGAGCTGATCTTGCTGAAAAATACCACAGGCAAAACAAGGGCAGGTTACACTCAGCAGCATCACCAAGGTCACGCAAGCGTGTGGGTCAGCACAAGATTGAGGGTGAGACTGTGGGAGGCACCTGGGCAAGAGACCAGCACCAAGCCCACAGAACCAGGCTGTGACCTTCAACCTGAGCCATGTCTCACCTGTGTCCCTTGAAACCCTGTTGCCAGTAGCTCTGTGAAACAGGAGTCAAGCAGCAAGCAAGGCATATGCTGCATTAGCGCACATCTTGCACCCATACAGACATGCACACACATCCAAGTGTACACTCAGACAAGCGACTCCCCTACATGCTCATACATGCCACCAACATGCACTTTCAGGGGCACACAGACTGCTGTCCTGCAGAAGCCGAGGCCTCATGCTCCTCGCCGTCGCTCTGGGCCACAGCTAGTGATGCCCCACTGGGCTGCCTGGCTGCTTCTGACTGCTCCAGACATGGAAAGATTCTCACCAAACAAAGGCTCCCACTATCCTCCTCATGCACATCCCCAGTGCACCAGGCAGAGTCACCTCCTGACAACTCTCAGCAATTCTTTCAGAGGGGTCAATGCTTTGGGATGTTCCTGCCTGCCTGAGAGCAAGAAGCAATAGGCAATGAGCTGAAATGGAAGAGGGGAGACTGCAGGAGAGAGCTACTCAGAGCTGGTGTGTGTCTGTGTCACACACATGGCTGGGCATAACCAGTGGGTAGAGCATCCCAACATACTCGTCTTCACTGAATGCCAACCCACGCTGGTGTAACTCCATGCAAAACAAAGCCATGTCCTCTATTCCCAGAGCTGAAACGACTACTTGCACAGCTTCCATGCTGTCCAAGCCCTTCCAGCACCTCTTGCCTCAGCAGGCAGCACACGCAGGATAAGTTCTTTTGATGCAGAGCTGTGAGTCAAAGGTGATACGGCTTTGGGATGGGAAGCTTGAAGTCATTCACAGTCCCTGGGGCTGCTGAAGTGAGCAGGCTGGGACTCAGTATACTGCTGGAAAGGCCAGCAGGGTATGAGCTGGTGTACACAGCCAGCGGGCAGGACTACAGAACCATATATCCTATAAGTCAAAGTGCAAAGCTGCTCTGTCTGCTATGGAAGCTCAGTCCAGTGTGGCTGTGGAGCTGCCTGCAGGCTGCCTGCCCTGCTAGAGGGACAAGCATCCCTCACTGGGGCTCCTGCTGCACAGCCTTAAGAAGGTGAAACCAGCTCAAGCTGCAGAGATCGCCACTGGGGCGGGGGGGATGGCTGCAGGCTAATAATATTCCGTGTCTCATTATGCTGCGTATTAAGCTGAAATTTGCAGATGCTCTAATCACCGCGAGGCATTCTGCGCACACAGCCTCCCTCCAGCCCGGCAGCTCTGTGCAAACACCGAAGGAGAAGCCCTGCTAACCGTCCTGCCACATGGTGTCCTGGAATCTTTACAGACCATTTCACCTTCACAAATAGCCTTGGAAATGTCTGTGCATCCACAGCCCCTGCGGTAGCCAGATAGCACAACCGCCTCCTCTGCAGCTCCCCGGGCCCCTCTTAAGCTTTTTCCCATCACGCAATGCAAATGCAAGGCTCCAGAATTTACACCAGGGCTGGGTAAAGCACCTCACACTGAATGTGATCTGTGCCCCAGGCTCACAGGAAACATGAACTGTATTTTATAGAGGTTGAGGGAAGCTCCTGCCTGAATTTCTTTATTTTGTAATCTATTTTCCTTTCCACTTATTCTCTTGTATTTTTAAAAATTATGTTCTTTTCCTAGATCTCTGCCCTTTGCCCTCCTGTGATCAGAGGACACAGATTCAAGTATCATGGTAATAGCTGGCCCTTCAGTATATTCTGGGCAACATCATGAGAAAAGCTGGTTTTTTCCCGGGTGTGAATCCTGCCAGTTATGGGAAGGGAGGAGAGGCAAGCAGCACATGCAGGTGAGGGAAGAGTTAATCAGACCCTGTCCTTGCTGTTTTTTCCAGGCCTGGCTGCACCAGACTCTTCCATTTCTCTTGGCAGGGATTTAAACCGTGGAGCTGCACTAAGCATGTGAGCAGAGTCCCTGTGCTCCGACGGTGAGCAGGACCCTGAGCGAGACGCCACAGCTCATTAGCAGAGCATCAGGCTCGTCCAGGCCAGGCAGATGCCAAGCAGGCAGCTACAGCAGTGAAACAGAATGGGTCTCACTGTGGAGAGACAGAAATGTATCTGGATGGGGAGCCCCATACTCAGCAGAGAATTTTCTGCTCTGAGCATGGACACACAGGTGCATGTTTACTGCAAGGAACAAGGCAGAGGGAATCCTGCCCCTCATTCTGCATTGGGTAAAAGGGGAGGATTTAGGAATCAGGATCATCTCTGGACTTGGTGTTGGTTTGGGTCTCCTGCTTCAATCTAAATTCATGTGCATTTGGCAGCTTTTCCTTGCTGGGGGGAGATTCTGATCATCCTCCCTCATCACCCCATGGTGCTGGAGGTGAAGCAGGGAATTGAGATAACCCACCTCCACCCTGCCAGGTAGCCCCAGGCAAGGCCATTTGCTGCCAACCTCTGGGCTGGACCTATGGAGTCCTCTGACCAGGGCAAAGGGCTGGGAATTCTTCTCTGAACAAGCACAATGGCTCCTCATCTTGATGGTTTGTCTGGCTTCATGCTTACAGTTGCCCAGGCGACTGCTTACAGAGAGGATGTGACTGCTTATCCCAGCGGTCCTCAACCTTTACTTATTTCAGGAAGGGATGGCACTGCCTTGCAGCAAATCCTCTGACTCTAGCGCCCACCACCACTTACATGGACAAGGTTCTGTCCCTTGCAGGTGCACAGATCTGCCACTTCCAAAGAAAATCAGGTTCCGTCACGATCCCCCTTCCATGGTTTGTTCGGCACCTTTATGTGCTGCTGTCTCCATCACCACTGTGACTGGCTGTTGTACCAGGCACTGTACCAAATCTACCCATAGCAGCACAATGCAGTCAGTGTTTCAGCAACTGCACCAGTGACTCTTTATTGCTTTTGATCTTTCTTGTGTCTAGAACATGTTTTTCCAAGTGGATCCAGAGCTGGATGGTCTGACCTTCTCAGATGGTTGTGCCACAAGCTGCTGCAGCAATGCCATGGAAAGCAGGAAAAGACATGGACAGAGAACATAGATACACAGCAGAAGTGGAAAGATTCAGGATTTCCTAAGATAGTGGGCACCCTCCAAAGATTTGCGCCAGGTGCTGTGTCCTCTCCACATCCCAGCCCCAGTCTGTCACATGTTACCTGCTTGTTTATGCCCAGACACAGCACAGTATGAGGCACAGTTAGAAAGGAAGTTTAGACGTAAGGGGAAAGTTTTTCACTGGGGGGGGTGGTTGGCACAAGGTTGACCAAGGCACTTCCTGACCAAGGAAGTTGTGGATGTTTCATCACTAGAAGTATTCAAGACCAGGTTGGATGTGTCTCTGGGCAACCTGGTCTAGTGGGAGGTGTCCCTGCCCATGGCAGAGGGTTTCAAACTAGATGAGCTTTAAGGTCCCTTCCAACCCAAACCATTCTATGACTCTGTGTTATTGTCTCTGAAGAGCAGATGGTTCATGTCTCCTCAGAGACAACCTTGCCCTATCCATTGCCTGTTCTGAGGTGGGGGACCCAAACACCTTCAAAAGAGACCATGTTCCTACAGGAGTCAATCAGGGAAGGTCTGACCAAGAAGCAAGCTCGTTCTAAGGCAAGCAGAGTGGGTGGCTCTCTATTGCTTCATCCCAGGAGCCCCCAGGCTCTTGATGTGGGTTCCATCTGATGTGTCTGTGAGTAACTCCTATTTTACACCATGAACTCACCATTCTTGAGGCAAATGTCTGGAAGGGCCTTTGCAGAGGTTCTGCAGCCACTGGAGTAGGCCTGGTGCAAAGCCATGTACAGAAGCTTCACCTGACAGCTCCCCTGGCCCTGACAGAGCAACTCTTTGGGCATATCCCAATCAAGTCACCTCCAGCCAATGTCTGCAGATTTCTCCATTGCTGGGTGTGGTCAGGGAACAGTCACAGAAACAGCACTAGTATTCACACAGTAGATCTGGAGACCAGTGTCTTGCAGCCCGGACACCCTTGGTCTAACGCCCAATTGGCACAAATGCATCTCTCCTAAGAAGGAAAACAAAGCAGAGATTATCTATAAGGAGAACAGATGCCCTTCTTCTGCAGGACCTTGTCCTTGCCTAAGGAAGAACCACCTACTGCAGGAACTGGCTGGGGTAAGTAACAGGCCACCTTAATCTGACATGGAAACTCCCGTTCAGCAGTGGACAGGCCAATACGCAGAAATAAAGCAGGAGCCTGGGACCCACTGGCAGCTCTTTAAAAGACTGCTAATAATGTGCTATTCACATTCCTTGGAGACTGCTGCCATTGTCCACCAGTAACAGACACTGCCAGTCCTGATGGGGAGTAAGTCCTGCCATGACAGAGACTTTTCCTGGCATGAGGCTCGTGCTCAACCTTCCCTTCTCCTGCTGTTGTCCCATTGTGATCATCAGCACTGGGGAGGGGAATACAGTCCTTCAGCAGGGATACCATTGATCCAGGCAACATGATGGAGACACAAATGTATGCCAGGATTCGGGACAACCTCATGTTCTGCACCCAAGCCCTGAAAGAGATTTTTGTGTGAGGTTGATGGTTCCCAGCATGGACTTAGATCTTGAAAGGAGGACTAACTCCAGTTGTGATGAGATGCTTCTCCAGACCTGTCACAGTAGGGTTGTTAGGGACAGAACTGGACCCTAAGTACCTGGAGACCTGCACTTTGGTAGGACAGCTTGGATGGGACATTCATCCATCATGACTAGCTGTTTCTCAAACTGCAGCTTGTGACTTAGCTTCTCCATGTTTGTCCTGAGCAAATGAGGCTCAGGTCAGAGCAGTACAAAGAAAAGCGAAATGGAAAAATCAGACTGCCACATTTCTGCACAGTTTAACTCCCCAGGCCCAAGTCAGCCTGAATCTGTCCCATTAGCTCCCAGCACTGGGCATGGGGACAAGGGAAAGAGTATGGAACTTTCCCCCATTCCCGTAGGCAGAGATCAAAATGTGTCAGGCTGGAAATCTCCCACAAGCAGTTCCCTCCTGGGCTTCACTGCCACTTCCTGTTCTCGGGGGCAGGAAATACCAAGCAAACAGCTCCGTGCATGACTTCAAAACTTCCACTTCCAGAGCTGGCTGCAAGATGAGGATGGAGGAGCCTGCGTGTCAGGAGTAGCCTGCTTGATGGCTTTGCTCCTGCAGACCAGACCCCCCCCAATCTCTTCTCTGCCTCTTGGAAGGATCCCCAGGAATAGCTTCTCCAAGCCCTTAAATGTCAGACCCAAGAGGTGGCTGCACTAAGCTCCCAAGCTGTCAGTCCAGGTGCTGTTCATTTGCTTTTGCTGTTGGCCTCCACTCAAAGCCAGGCAAATGGATGAATTAATAACCAGACAGAAAATGAGATTGCACTGCGCTTTGCCCCTCGTAAACACGGGCAGCCATCACAGCACCAGAGCTTTTGCAATCTCCCCATCCCACAGTCTGCACGGGGAGAAAAATGCATCTGCTGTTGCTCTCCCCACCATCTAGGGTGGTGTGCTCCATCTTCTTGTCTCCATTTGATTTTTGAGTGTTGGTTCTTCCCTGCCCTGCTGTGCTAAATGCTGCACAACAGCATGGTGACTGCCAGTGGATGAAAAATGTCTGCTTCCCTCCTTCACTGGTTAGAAATAACAAGGTAGATAAAGCTTGGCCTGGGCTCTGGCAGGGCTTCCAATTGGTCTGTTGATTGCCCAGCAGTTCATTAGGCAAGAATCAAACATGGGGTGGGAGCTGATGCACTTAGAGCAGGGTCCACATTGTGGTTCTTTGTCTCTGTGGTCCAGTTGCTCCAGGGTGCTCTGCACGACAGGCATTCGGGTCTCACTGGTGTAAATGTGCCCTGGTGGTTCCTGCATCAGAGCTGGGCTTTTGCATTGTTCCCAGCAGACCCCTATCTCCACTGGGGCATCACTGGTTACAGCTAGCACCCTCTAGGGAACCCCATATTGTGGGGTCCTCACAGGCAGAGACAAGAGCTGATAACTCAGCCCATGTCTATGGAAGAGCCCAGAGGTGCCCAGCACAACCTGAGCCTGGCAGGGGAGGTCACAGCCTCATCTGCCTGCCATGAGCTCTCCACGCTGCTCAGCATCCCCGTTCTTGGCCTGTGTATGGATGGAGCCAGCTGCTCCTGGCGTCGGCACTCATCTCTGCCAGGCGCTGAGCCATCTGCCTGGCAGGGCCAGCCACACCTGCTGAGAAGGAGACAGAAGCTGGGCAACCTCCCCGCCTTTGCAGCTTTCCGGCTGACGGCATCACACGGTGGCTCCAAGAGGGCTCGTGTGTTTGCATAAAGAGAAGAGAGATAAGGGGATGGTTCTTCCCTATCGGTCCACAGCCTGGGCACTTCGCAAGAATGGTGGGTACCAATGTGAATCTTGGGAAATGCTGTGAATGAGGCCACACAATAACTCCCTGGCCCAGTTAGGGAATGAGCTATGTGCTTAAGACTCTCTGCCAGGGTGGTCCATGGGGCTGTACAGAAAAGGCAGCCCCATCCCTGTGCAGAGTCTACTGCCAGCACCCAGTGAGGGGGACAGAGAGAAGCAGAGACGGGTTCTCTCTTGAACAGAAAAGGGGCTGTTTGCTCCCAGGACAGCAGGCTTTTAGAAGAGACATGGTCAAACAGCTGTTTCAGGCAGTAATGAAATCCCCCTACCCACTGTCAGGGTTGGTGACCTCCCTAGGTGTTTTTCAGAGCCTGCACACCCCTCACTGTGGTCAGTGCTGTAAGGAGAACAGTAGAGGGGATCCTATGGCTTTGCCCCCTGCCATGCTGCTCCCCTGTACCAAGAACCCCTGGAGCCAGAGATGTGCAACATGCTTGTGCTGGAGTGCAGGCTGCTTCTTCAGCTCCCAGTTCCTGGTGCATCAGGGACAGTTAGCTCTACTGAATCACAGAATCATAGAATCATTCAGATTGGAAAAGTTCTAAAAGATCATTGAGCCAAAAAATCAATCCATCTGTACCAAATCTACTCTTAAACTGTGTCCCTAAGCTCTGTATCTACATGAATTTTAAACACATCCAGGGATGGCAATTTGACCCTTTCCCTGGGCAGCCTGTTCCAATTCCTGATAATCCTTTCAATAAGTTTTTCCTAATGTCTAACCATGGCTTTGAGACTGCCAGGAAGCACACCAGTTAAGTGCTGGGATTGAAAGCCCCTCCCAGTCTGGGCTGGATGGAGAATTTGGGGTCTCCTGGCCACTGAGGTAGCAAAGCTAGGCAACAGGACAGGCAGAAACGATGGAGAGTATCTCCAGACACCCCACTACTGAACATCCCAGAAGTGGCTATTCTGCCTTGTCCTATTTCTCCTTGGTGGCATGATGGTTTGGTGTGAGTTTAGTGGCCAGCTTATGAATGAGGATGCCTGTTTCTACTCCTTTTTTGTCAGGTACAGAAGAAAATTAATTAGCTGCAGCTTTGCTCTACACTAGAGAGCCTATGCTGGGGAGAGGGATCAATATGAGCACTATCAGGCCTGTGGACATGGGTGTCCCCAGCAGCAGCCTGGAAATGGGGACCAAGCCCATCCTCTGCAAACACCTCCAGCCAGCCAGTGCCTTGGCTCTGGCGGGGAGGCAGCGGTGCTCTCAGGACACAGTATATTCAGCTCATTTCTTCTGGAGACCTTGGGGAAGGTGACATGCCTCCTGGCACCTACTGACATTGTCTTCGCCAGACAGAGCAAAAGTAGAGGGTGATGGCAGACACCACAGGTATGTTGGGGATGGGCAGGCAGGTCCCATGACACCCCATATGCCCAGGGTCCCCTGGCCACAGTTCCAGCCAGCTGACACCCTGCTGTACATCACAAAGCTTGGTGCCCATCATGGGGTTGCTCAAGCACATGGTGGCTCCAGCAGAAGACACAGAGGAATGAGCTGTCAGACTGAGAATCCAGCTTTCATAAGGAAGCACCTCTAACAATCTAGCCTGGCCTTGACATGGCACAGACAGCAGCTAAGCAGCAGCACTGAGAAGCTTAGCAGCAGCTCCACAATTTTGTGTCATACCTGAGGGGGATGCTGACTTTGGCTGGAATCCTGCTGAGAATGGTGCTCTCACCCAACCCCACCCAAAACCCTGCTATCCACCACCCTACCCATCCCAGCACCAGCCTGCCAGCCTGCAGCAGAAGGCTCAGTCTGATTCTTGCCCATTTCCAAGGCTTTCTCATTCCATGGAGTGTCCTGCCCCACACAATGAACACTGCCATCTGCTACTGTCCACACCTGCCCTACTGCAGTGGGCACCTGACAATTCCTGCAGCATTTTACAAACCTCCTCCTGCAGCAATGTTGGAAAAGTTTGCTCCAGGAGGGCTGCTTTGACCTTGACCTGGATGAACACTGTGGTGATAGCTGCAGGAGGAGACATGAGCTCAGCAGCCTGTCTGATGGGAAAAGAAACCACATGCAGCAACCTCTCTCCTTCCTTTCTTCTCTCTCTGCCATCCATTTGGTGGGCAATGCGGCCACGCTGCAGCTTTATCTTGGTTCTTTAAAAGGCTCCCTGGCTGACAAGCACACCGTATGGGAGCAGTCAGCCGAGGAGAGCTGTAAATCTCTGAAGGCCTCATCTTGCGGGGCACATTAGCTGTTTTAAACTTGTCAGCTTCCAGCGATGGAAATTGACTGTTCAAAGCCGTTCTTCCCTCCACATCCTGCTCCCTTTTACACAGTGGAGAGCAGTTGTGTTGGAACAGGGGGTTGTGCATACCCCCTACGCGTATTCTCAGGGACTGAATGTGCTTTAGGGATGTTTTCTGAGGTCCCACAAGGACTATGATTGTATGTGTGCAAGCCATCTCCTTTTCTTCCACCCCCTAATCTCACCCTGAAGGTGAGAAAGGGAACCCATAACCCCACAAACATGTCCTTCCACACAAGCTGTCTCTCCCGTGTCTATCCATGCAGGACAACAACAGATCTCACTAAAGCTGAGTCTGGGAAGATTTATGAAATTCAACCCCAGCTTCAAGGCAAGCTGGTGGGATTCAAATGCAGCATTGTGTCTGTGCGTCAGCTTCAGCACTACGCATGGACTTGAATGCAAAGACCAGAGGCACACAACCTGGCTGCTCTGTGCGCACCTAGGGACGATGCTCCCACCACTGCTGCCCTTGTGATGGCTCCACTGGCACCACCAGTTCAAGAGCCATGTCAGGAGTGCCAGAGCATGGGGGCTGTGATAAGGAAAAGCTCTTCATGAACAGCTCTCACCAAGGCAAACTCCCACACAGGCATCTTTTCAAAAGGGCATGTGACCCCATCCACGCATCTAGCCTAGGCATCCCACAGATGCAGCACGGAGTCAGCACTTAGTGAGCTCCCATTTCATACCCCTCTCCATGCATATAGCTCGGCTGAGCACAGCAATCCCTCTCCATCCTGTCAGGCACGGAGTTCATCTCTGCAGATGCTCCCCGGCCACTCTATGGAACCCAGTGAAGAGACCCTGTAGCAAACACGGCCCTTCACCCTCCTTTCCCCTCAGACAAAACCCTGTGATACACTTCGTGGCCATCACTCCGAGGACCCAGCTTCACGGCAGTGCCTGATGAACAGCTTCACCCCTGGGCCAACGTGGCCACCCTGAAGCAACCCCCTGCGGCACCCAGCGAACAGCAGCTGCTCCACGTCTGCAGAAGGAGCGTGACAGCCGTACTCGGCCCTGAATCAGCCCCAGATCCCTGACCCTCCTCGCACAAGGGGTCAGGACAGCCTTGACAGCGGAGGTGAGAGGGGCCTGGCGCTGGGCGGTGAGCGGTGTGAGACCTGCGTCAGAAAGCACCACTTTCCCCCTGCTGCTAATTCCTCTCCTTGGTTACAGGAGGCAGGGGGAAGCAGTCCAGGTGGGAGGGGGGCATCTGGGCCAGGCAGCGTGGGGGCCCTGGCACAGCGTGCGGCGTGATCCATCGCAGGCGCAAAACAGTTGCCCCCGAATTAGCCGAGCTCCGGATGACGCACCACCGCGCTCGCAGCCGGCGGGGAGGAGGGGGAGGCTGGCGGTGTCGGCGGGCAGCCTAGCCAGGCTGACAGCCGCTGATGGCGAAAGGATGCCGGGAAGGCAGGCGGGCAGTGCCAGCATGGCGAGCAGGGTCCCGGCCCCCAGCTGCTGTGCCCCCCGCCGTGCCCCTTAGCACGGCTCCACAGCCTGCGGGCTCCCTGCCGCGTCCGTCTGTGGCGATGCCCAGAAATAATCTGGCGGCAAAGCAGCGCCTGAGACGCGTCCACCCACACCCTTCACCCCCCCGCCTGAGCCATGGGGAGCGGAGAGGACAAGGGGAGCCAGCTGGGCCCCTCTCTGCCACTGTAGCCCTCTGATAACACCGGATTTGGGTCCTGCAAACCTGTGACAAGAAGGGTGCCAGTGTCTGGAGAGCAGTTAAGCTTCCTCGGGGAGCCTGTCAGCGCACCTCCCTGCAGGCAGCACCAAGGCTCCAAAAGCAGGGAGGACACAGGCATGGCCGCAGCCCGCACTGGCATGCCCTTCACTGGAGCATGGAGAGCATTCCTGATGCCCATCCCATAGCCCCAGCCACGCACCCCACCATTAAGAACCTGATTTACAGATTGCTGCTCATGACACGGTGCTCCAGCCCAGCTAAGGCCGACGGGTTGGTTATTATATTGACAGCATAAACGTGTCACAAATTGCCTGAATTAGCCGTGTGCCATGAACAGGTTTATGGATAATGGGATGCAGAGCTCTTTCAGGAGCAGGCAGCTTGCAATCCAGTTAGAGCTCCAAGCCCCAACCATTCCCCATTGGAAGATGAAAGCCCGTTGGATCCAGAAAAAATGCAACACGCCTTTTGTGGGCAAGCAAAAGTGCCCCGCTGGCAGGATCCAGCCCAGCTCGCACAGCCTGCTCTCCCAGCTACCAGCACCTACTCTGTCCTCTCCTGATTTTTGTCTTCCTTGGAGTGAAAAAGTATCTTCTGTTCTGCAGAAGACAATTTCCCTTGGATTGTGGGGAGGGAGGATGCTGTTACATCCCACTTCCGTGTCCAAATTGCATAGCAAAGACTTGGGGCAAAATACCCTGAGCAGTGCTTAGCTGGAACTTCAAATTAAAACTCACTAACTATACTGACCAGGCTCAGGGTCTCACCTTGCAGCAGCTCTAATAGAGTGCAGGTGAGTACCTAAGGGCTGAATTTTCTCTTGCTGGGCTTTCTGTACATGGGTTATCTGCTCACTTTTTTTGAACTGTATTTAGCTTTTGGGTTTCCTTCAGTAAGGCATTTCCCAGCTTCTTCCCAGAGACTCCGCTGGACTGAAAAGGGTTGGGTCATTGTGGTTAAAACGCAACCAGTTTGATGTCCTTGGCTGGTCTTTCCTCTGAGCCTGAAGCTACTCAGCCTGGACCTGAGCCCTTCCAAGTGGAATTTTTTTCCTGAGGAGAGTGAGGGATGTCACTGAATTCTGGAGAGCATCACCATGGGGCAGCAGAAGATCTGGAGGAGCCTTGGCTCCATGTGTGTCCCCACTCTGCACCTCTGCAAGAGCACCAGCTTTAAAAAACGGCTTACTAATGTCCACTGGTGTCTTCAGTGCAGCAGACACCAGGAAGGAGCATGCAGAGGAGAGAGACAAAGAGAAAGCCAGCAGCGGCAGGGAAGGGCCAGGCTCGCCTCCCTGCACAGGCGCTTTTCCTCAACTGAGCGGCGAGAAAGCAAAACTGAGAAATGCCTAAAATTAGAGCTGCCAAACCCCAGCTGGGGAAGCCTGGAAAGATCCCCAGGCCCTGGAGCCTTGGGCGAGCTGCATAAAAGGCAGTGGAGGGGAAGGGAAGGGAGCTTGGGGACCGCGGCAAGTAGAGCGAGGCACAGTGGGAACGGGCATTCTACCGCCTGCTCACAAAACCCCCCTCCGTGTGCACACACGGGGATGAGTGTGCCCCACACTACAGCCCAGCATGAGCTCAGGGGACCTGCTGTCCCTCTGAGGGCATCCATCTGGAGGTGTAGCTGTGCTGATGCAATGGGAACAGAGTACACATGATTCCGGCACTGCTAGCACCCCTCGTAAGTTATCTCAGCTTGTCTGCCTGTCCATGAGCCCCATAGACCTCACACTGGAGAGTTCCATGTGGGGACTGTTCCTTCAGCCCCTATGCCTGAACCTCAGTGGGGTTCACAGCCCCACACACACAATGTCCCCTGTTTTGCACTTTGTCACAGAATCAGCTGAGCCTCTGGAGAAGCAAGGATACATGAGGAGGTCAGAAGTTGGGTGACCTGTGCCACTAGTATCCTCTTAGAGTACTGGCCATTCACCTCCATCCAGCAAACCAGGATGGCAACACTGTGAACCAAAACACCCACCCACCCCAGGGTGTCCTTCTGCCCAGGAAGACACAGTTGATAAGTCAAAAGCACAATGTCTGTTGTCAGCCAAAGATATCATTGCATCTGGGGTCCAAGATACTAGCCTTCAGCATCCCCCAGAAGGAACCCTTCCTGCAGAGGTGAGAGCAGGACCAGTCTCACCAGCATCCTAAGACTCCTCTGGGTTCATAGCTTGAATGGCACCATCCCAGCCTCAGTAGTGCAGGTGACAGAGTCACCAGCCATGCACCAGATAGACAACTAAAAGCAGAAAAAACAGCAGCTTCACAGGCAGCCGGTGACTTTGCACTGAATTTGGCTTCCAAGCTCCTATTTGTCATGATCAAAGCAACCGAGGTTTCGCACCAGCTTCACGGAGCTCAAGAGATGCTATAAAATGGCTGAGTCAAGGGCAGGTCTATATCATTTCCCTCAGCAACTGAAAAAATCACGAAAGCAGATGCACCCCAACAACTGGTGAAAGCCTGGTCCCACCTTCCCCAGGGCTAGGACCACACTCAAACCAGTTCTTTCTGCATGCTGCTGAATCAGACCCTAGCTACTTAGTGTGGTTGACATTAGTCCATGACTCAGTGCTGGGTATGTGCCAAATTAAGCAATGAGGAGGTAGATGCAGTGGACAGGATCTGTAGAGAAAAGGATCTTGAAGGGAAATTTGCACCAGAGAGATACCCTGTGAGCGGCTTGCTCTGAGCTCATTGCTGCCCCACCCGACTGGCAGCCTCTGGTCCTGGCATGAATGCAGGTGTGTGTGTGGCAGTGCCTGTAACACTGCCGTGGTTCTGCCCCACCACCCTGCCTCCTGACTCTGGCAAGGCCAGTACCATCAGCTGTTCACCCAGCAGGAACTGTGACCATGAAGGACTAGTAGGGACTAGAGGCTTGTACAGGATTGGTCTTGGGGAGGTGCAGACAGTGATGCAGCTGTTATTGCTGCCAGGAGGACAGAAAGGGATGGGACAGGACAGGTGGGATGATACAGCCAGGAGATGGTGGAATGGGATGGCATGGGAGAAGACCATTGGGACATGAAAGGATGAGACGGGTAAGACAGAGGGTATAGCGTGGCTGGGATGGAAAACAATAAAATGTAAGGAATTGGGTTGGCATGAGATATCATGGCAAAGCATGGGAATGGATAAAACAGAGAGGATGGAATGGGATAAAACAGGAGATGGGGTGCAACAGGGTGGGACAGAATAAAAAAAATAACATGGCATGGGCTAAAGCAAAGGAGATGAGATAGAACAGGATGAGATAGGATAAAACAGAGGATGGGAGGGAACAACGACTGGATAGATGGTATGGAGGGGATGAGACATCATCCTGGGAGCCAGCTCCCCATGGACACACCAGGTGTCCCAGTCAGTGTCTCCTGGCTCCGGACAGAGCCAGTACGCTAGCAATCCCTGCCAGCCACTCTGGCTTGCCCTATGTGCCCCACTGCACACTGAGCTACAGGCAGGGAGCCACGTGCAAGATCTAGCACAAGTGCCTCATGGTTTCCTGTAGGGAAGCAAATTGCTCCCTGGAGCATGAGATCTGATTAGATTCATGACACCGCAGTGTGGCAATGATACACTGGCCAGGCCCCTGGTGAAGTGTCCTGTGCCCAACCTGTGTCTTCCTGGGTCTTCAGTGACTGATACATGTCAGAAGAGGCAGGAACAGCTTGAGCAAGGGGCTGAATGGTGTACTACAGGCTGAGACATGGGGGGATGGCAAGAAGAGGGTCAGGGCTGGCTGCCAGTGTGCCTGGGCAAGGATATTGCCTCAGTTGGCTGCATACCCCTGTGGGGCAGCCAGCAACCATGGGGACTATGGAAGCCATGGAGAGAGAGTCAGAGGTTACCCCACCCTGGGGGATGCTTACCAGATGCGAAATTATATTCTCCCACCTCTGGCTGGAACAGCATCTCACCAAGCCCCAGAGAGCCCCAGGAAAGCAGAGGTCAGGAGAACTGCAGAGCCAGAGGAGGAGACATCTTCAAAAGCCTCTCAGGGCGACAAACAGTACCTGTTCTGCAGTTTACCCTTCACATTTGCTGCTTCTAACGGTTTCTGAGCGATGTCTGCCTCTTTATTTGAGATCTTTCAACAGCTGTCTGATAGAGAAGACCTTTATCTTGACTCTCTGGGCTCCCATCCAACACTGGTCTCTGGAGGTGGGGAAGAAGGGGAAAAAAACAGAATTCACTCCTGACCAAGAGCCTCACCTAATCCACTGCGTGTGGAAAATTACTGCCACTGCACGGTGCCGAGCCCTGGCCCCCTTCCCACCCTCGCCAGCCAGTGCCTGCTCCTAAGCCTTTTGTGCCTGGATTTTTTTTCTCTCCTCTTCCTGCTGGGAGAATGGGAACTTCAGCATTTGGATAAACCCTTGAGAAAACAACTTTACACCCGCTGGGGGCACTGAGACTTTTTGTATTTAGTTTCATCTGATCCTGAGACAAATTTGCCTAGAATCACTATGCAGGATGTAAAAGCTCCCTGCAATCCCTCCACCCCACCTTCCAGTATCAGCAGACCACAGACCACTTGTGCTGGTAGCATTGCTTGGAGCCTGACAAGCTGTGCCAGCACTGCAGGCTCTGGCACCAAGCTTTCCCTCTCCAGGAACAGATTTAGCCTTGCAGTGATCCCAAGACTGAGTGGGACAAGTCCAGTGAGATCCACAGTCCTGTCCACCTCACATCCACATTTCCACCCTGAAGGGGATGGTGTGAAAAAGCTCTTCAGGATGGTGTCAACCCATGGAGGCAAGTAACACCCTGCCTCCTCTGCTCCATACAGACATAATAGGACCTCTGTCACCTGAAGTTATCTGCAAGTAGACCTCTACAAATGAAGGTTGTGCACCCTAGATGGCTCCTTCACAAGCAGAGGCCAAGAAACTTGATGCCTTGAAACTGTGAGCTCTTGCAACATCTCCTTCGCAATGGAGCCACTGAGGCCTTTGCTGGCCCAGGGAATGAAAGCACCAGTCTGTGTTTGTGATCTTCACCTCAGCTGCCAACTCACCATCTCCTGCTGTTTCCAGCAAATGCAACTCTATGTGGCCACCATCAGTTTGGAAAACACTTGTTTCTGGAACCGAGATTAGAGATAGACAGATGCAGAGCTTCTTCCAATCTGTGTGTCCTGGACAGAGTTTTGCCTAAAGAGATGCTCAAACCTTCTCAAACCTTGCTGTCTGGGAAGAAAGGGTTGTTATCCCCAGAATACAGCTAGGGAAACTGAGTCACACAGTGGTAAATCTCAAAACTCAGAGGCTTGTTTGCTAATTTTGTCTTGCCTGTGAATATACAGCAGGGAAAAAAGGAAATGTAAATTGTTTCATATGGCAAATAAACTACCAAAAGCCACCCATTTAACCTCCTGTATTCCATGTTTCACAGCATCTGATGGCCAGTTCAGACCCTTTGCCATGTGTGACTCAAGACTTAGCATCTCCTCCTCATTGCTGTTGGATGCCTATGTAAATCACATGGGGTTTGCTTTCTTCATTCCTCATACGGTTTCTGAGCTATGAAGTTCTTCCAGTAGAGCCACCAAGCTAAACCTGTGTGATCTTGCCCTGAGCCACTGCGATCTGAGCCCTGGATACGGCCTGTCCGAAGGACCTCACCAGTACAGCTGATGACACTCACCTCGCCCTGAGCCCTGAGGGGAGGGAAAGGGGGAGGACAAGTATATTTCCTAACCAAGAATGTGCAGAGGCATACTTGCCAGGGCAGACACCAAATGCACAAATCAAAATGCAGCACAACACAGTAGTGTTGGTGCCAAGTGTTTATAGTCCAATTACACCTGAAGTCCCTCCCCAGGACAGTGAGAGGGAAGACACATACATCCCTGGCTAGTTGGGCAGAGAGTATTTTAAAAACTGTTGCTTTGGGCAAATAAAGCAGAGGGAGGCTGTATTCATGCTTGGGTGGGTCAGAGTAGTGCTCCGGCAGTGTGCTTTGGAAATACCAGCCCCCTTGGCAGCCACCCTGCCACCCTCCTGGAAGCGACATGTCCAGGGGTCAGCTGCTGTTGCTGGCTGGATGCTTAGGGGAATGGAGGGAAGGGTGCTGGGGTGATCATTTTGCTAAGAAGGGATGCTGGATAATGTTTTCTGAAATGTCTTCAGGATTAAAGGGCCCAGCTCTGCAAAGGAATGAAAATTGCAGGAATTAGGTACCTAAATAAGAGTAAGGCACTTGAAAACCACTCTCAATTAGGCTTTTAATTTACTCTTTAACCAAACTGTAAGAAAGCCTCTTGAATGATAAGGGCTGTATTATAGGCACACAGTAGAAGTTCCTATAACCTGGTCCCCCATTTCCATTGGGGCCAATGCCAGGTGCCTGGGGAAGAGATTACAAATGTGGTTGGTGTGTGTAATGCTTCCTTGCTCCCTGATCTCCAGACATTCATGGAGCAAGGTTTTCTGAGTGAGAGGCACTGCCTTTCTGCTTAAGAGCTTTCCATGGGCTTTTTCCTTCTCTCTTTCAAGTCGCACACCTCCCATACAAAGTGGGAGCACCTGCACCCCTGCAGCAAGGAGCTCCCCTTAAGGATGCTCCACAGAACAAACATCTCCTCAGATTTCCTTTGTACCTGGCTTCTAGTAACTTCAATTCACCTAGTTTCCCGTTGGTATATGAGAAGAAACAGCAAACAAATACCTGTTTCCCCTCTGCTGCTCAGAGGTCTCAGCTTGCAGGAACCAAACCTTTGACCACAGGGAAGGACAGTCCCAGTGAGTTCATGCCCCTTGCTGTGGATAGCTTTGGACATAGGGTTTTTTTCTATTCCTGACAAAAACAAAGATGCATTAAGAAAATGCTGTCCTGCCACATAAGCTGTCTTGCTGCAGCTCATAAGTGACCTTGGAGCTCCCTGCTGTGCTGAGAGCTTCTCCAAAGCTCAACGTTGCTTCCAGAAATGGGGAAACCGAGCCACAGGCCAATTGCTTAGATTCCTTCTGGTCACCTTGTAACTCAATGGGAGAAGGTAAAAAAGGCTCCTAAAGCCCTGTAATTGCATTCTGTTGTCAGTCCAGCCAGCATCATCTGAGTGTTTGTGATCTACCCTTCCGCAGGTGGGTTTATCCTCAGCACTGCTGCTTATTCTCAATACCACACTTCAGCACCTGAGAAAGCAAGACCCAAGTAACTGAGGCACCAGATGGGCTCCTACAGCCCAACTAAAATCCCATAGAAAGGTGGTAACACAGGGATAGGTGTACTCACACCTGGACTTTTGCCCCTGGGACAGTGAGATGACAGCAGGTGGGTGGAAAGGGATCCGCATGGCCATAGCCCTGTGGCTTGAGAATCTGCATGGTACCCAGGAGCCTGTCAGCACAGGCAGGGACACAGAAGCAGGGACACGAGCACAGGCTCACCAGCCCCAGCCAGGCAGCTGATTAAAATGCAGTCCGGCCACCCTGGGCCTGTCCCCACCGTCTCCCGGCTTTAAATAATAGCTTAATTATCTCATTTACATTTGGCTCCTTTCAGGGAGGCACTGCAGTTGATTAACATTTTCCCTCCCGGTGTCTTACTCTGCATCCCTGCTGCATCCCACCCTTCCCATGCTGCTGGTCCCAGTCTCTTGAGCATGGCTCCCCAGCTCTCATTGCAGTTGCCCAGCACTGCTGGCCTCCAGCCCCATTTCTCTTGCCAAGCTGGGGCTCTCCAGGGCTCTGGAAATGTGAAGACCTAGCTCACAGATGGTCACAACAGACACATGCTGGAGGATGAGAATACATGCCCAGTCTGGACAGCCAAGAAGATGAAGGCTGTCCTCATCTTCTTTCCAGCGCTCGCTGGTGCTGCTTGGTGCCCTGCCATTGCTTTGCTGCTGACACCGCCCCGATCTCTCCCCACGTTCCTGTTTCCACCCCTCACTGGGCAGCTTTTAACTTTCTTTTTTATCTTCTCTTTTTAAATCTCCTTTGAAAGCTCCAGCCAAACACAGAATTCATTTGAAGTAATAAAAAAAAGTCTCTGTGGGTTGCCCTTTCTCACTGCCTGGAGCTGTGAGAGATCCCAGTGCCCAGCCTGGAGAGGGTTGCTGTTGCCCAGTGACTCCCTTGGCCGCAAGCACATCCCTAAGGATGCTTCTGAAGGGGACCAGGACTGGAGGCATCAACAGCCCTCATTTCCCAGACCTTCCAAGAGCCCTGTCAGGTTTCCCAGAAAACCCAGGCTGTGGGTCTTCTGGACAATTTAGTGTCCCCTGCCAAGCTGAAAAGGAGATTTTGCAGCAATTTTCTGTGTAATTATCTCCCCAGGCACCCAAAGACATGAAGCAGGGAAGGGGCCAGGAAGGTGCATGTAACACTGGGCCTCCTGCTCTCCCCATCAGCTTGTCTTGCCATATTCTGAGCTGAGACAAGACTTCATGGACAGGGGAGAGGAAGGTGATGCCACCAGAGTCTCATCCCACCAGTACCAGGCTGGAGAAAATTAGTAACCTCAAGGCTCTTCAGTAGATCAGCATATTCCTGCATGACCCCATGCCCTGGCAGCCCCTTTCTCCTGCTTTCTTCATCCTCTCATCCCCCCTCTCTGGTTCGCTACAGCCCCAGAGACTGCATCCCTCCTCAGGCTTGGAACATCCCACCAAGCCACAGCCGTCCCTGCTGCTGCATTACAATCTCCCGCATGAGTGGCAGGCGTTTCCAGATAGTCCTATTGATTTTGTGTAGCCTCCAAAACCCCCTTTCGTGCTGCTAATTTAGCCGGGACAGCCTTGCATCCCTTCTCTTGATGCCATGTGCTGTGGAACCCTTTGATCTGCTCTCTCTCACTCCCTTCAGACTGCCCCCCATTGCCAGGAGAGTTTGTGCTTCGGTGCAGAGGTGCTCTTTTTGGAACATATATTTTTAATGGGTATTTCAGACTTGGCGCAGGCATGAGGGAGTAATTCTCCTGTGCCCTGGTATTTACATATTCTCCAGCATGCACAGCACAGGCAAGGGAAGGTTTCACAGAGGGAGCACAGCAAACAGGAAGGAAAGAGCTTTGTGCTTTGTACCGCCAGGGCCCAATTATGGACTGCAAGGCAGAGAGCCCATCCAGGTATTGCCCTCTCCAGCCAGTCCAAGCTGCAATTACAGTCCTCGCCAGACTCAGCAAGATCTGGAAAAAAGGTATCTCAAGAGCTTAAAAAATGATTGCTAGCTCACTTTTCAGGGCATAGGGATTTTAGGGCACCATCTGCTCACTCTAGTCTGCCAACTCAGATCCTAAAAACTACTGGGTTTCACCTGGCTTCTGAAAGAAAATCAGGGCTAGGGAGAGCCTGAACACTCACCAAGCACTGGCAGTGAGGGCAAGGAGAGTGGGGAGACGGTGCTTCAGAGAGATGGCTGGTGATACTGACAGAGAGAGATTCGGGTATGCAGAGGAGGTAGGAGGAGATCCAACAGGGCAAAGGTGATGAGAGGAATGGAGGAAAGCTGGAATGAGGTTCCCCTTGCAGCTCCTATTGCAGGGGCTGACAAGACCAACCTTCCTCCAGACTCATATGACTCCCAGACCTGGGGCATGTCCAGGTAATGCTCTGCAAGTGTTGCAATCCCAGGAGCTGGCAGGAGCCCTTTGACAGTGCCTGTGTGCCCTGGAACAACAGCACACAGCCAGATACTTCTTGGAGTAGGTCACACTGCCATTCAGGTCACTTATGATGCCACACTGCAGCCAGTGTAAGATTTTCAGGCCACCTTACACCACCCCTGAGCTGCTTGCCTCAGCAGGATAGTGCTGCTAGGACCTTCCTGCAAATACCCTGCCTATCCTGCAAGCTGGTTGCCTTTGAGGTGGTTGACATCCTGGGAACAAAGGTATGTTGAAGCATAAGGAGGTGGCATTGCTGTCCCCATGCTGGGGACTCTGGGAGGCAGAGTGGGTGTTCCTCCAGGGGAACCATTCTCTACCACTAGTTATTCATGCTGCTCCCAGCTGCATGTCATTGGCCAAAGCAGGATCCTCTGCCAGTGACAGTGTTTTCCACATTTGCAGGGCAGTTTCTAGGCAATGTGCTGAAAAAACTAAGCTACAGAGATAGTAGGAAGAGATAAAAAGGACTATATGGTAATATTGTGTATTGTGCTAAACCCAGCAAGCTCTATTTTTGAGCCAAACTAACAAATACTGAAGTGGTGCAAGTTTCTCAGCTGAAGCAGGCTCTTGAGTGAGCCAGCTTTGACCTTCAGGAACTGCTAGAACTGAGTGACCTAGTAGGACTAAGGGTTTGTCCCACTAAACTTAATTCAGAGTACTACCATGCTGCTGTCAAGGCATACAAGTTCTGTTGTCTTTGAAAATATTTGTCTCAATGTCCTGACTGGTGAGTATACACATTTTCAGGTCTAGATTTGTTGGCCTGTCTCTAGACATATGCTGTACGATACGGAGCATTTAGGCATGGATTACCATGCAGCAGTGCCGTCTGCTTCCCAGCACTTGCTCTGTGTCACTCTCTGCTCCATCAGCACTGTAAAACCTACGGATTAATATTTTGGTGTACAAGAGGCTGCTCTGCATCTCAGGATGGACAGGAAAGAGGCAAGTGTGAATTCAGAGCTGAAGCAGAGAGGGAAGGATGCATGGGAACAGAGTGTGGGACAGAGTGCATATTCCCGGTGCTATAGCAGCATTGACCATACTCATTCAAATATCAGGAAGGAAGACCAGGACTGCTCTTGCAGTCTGCAAGCAGGATGTGGCAAGCACCATGAGGTGCATTAAGCCCAGTCTGCTTCCCAGGGTTCTCCTTGTCTACTGTGGCTGTGCACATGATAAATTATCCAGGACATTGTGCCAGGTTTACTGCTGCCCTCCCCAGCCTTCTTCAATATCTTTGAACTCAAAAATACTTCAGAGCAACGGTGGAGAAGACAAGATACTGGTTCTGATTCCCATCGGTAGGTCCCAGTGTTAACAATCAAGCTGTTATCATGACAAAGAGGTCTGTCCCAGGAAAAGACAACCCACAGACAAGCATGGCTCTGGGTCCTGAGCAGGGCCAAAGCATGGCCTGGCTGAAGTCTTGCAGCTCTCATTAGCCAGCAGACTACTCCTTCCTGCCTGTACATCCTGCCTGAGTGAGGAAGGAGGACAATACTGAAGCTGCTGGCACGGAAGATCTTCTCCACATGGGGTCCAGCCTCCAGAGCAGAGAGGTGGTGAGAGCCAATTTGGGGGACAGATTGAACATGTCCCTCCCTGTGCACCATCTCTTCTTGGGACAGGTATAAGAGAGAGGACATACAGTGCCATTGCTTCTGCCTGGGAATGGTCCAGCAGGTGCCAGCTTTGCAGCAAGGCAGAGGTGGCTGAGCGGTGTCAGTCCTTACTGACTCTATCCCACCACCCAATCACAGCCAGTTTTATCGCCCTGTGCTGTAGCATGGTGTCCACACCAAGGTTTCCACATGTTTGCTAGCCACCATCAGAGCAAAGTGTAGGATGGGGATGGGGTGAGCTGAAGCTAGCTAGCTCATTACTGTGCTCTGGTCCTGTTGGTTTCACCATACTGGAGCCATAGTTGTTGTTGGTGGTGGTTTCTGATGAGGACTCAGCCCAGGAGACCCTACTGTCCTCAAGTCAGCGGAGGGAGTGAGACCAGAGCTATTTATGTGACCATCCTAGAAGTTCCAGCACTGAGAGTCTTCAGCCCTGTTTTGGGTCTAAAGAGGTACTCCAGCCACACAGTATGAAACATCACACATCCCCATATCAGGACATGTCCAAGTCTCGTCTACCAGGAAGCTTCAGCTGAGTAAAATCCAGGACCAGGTCACTGTACCTCTGAATCCCCTTCCAAGCCCCAAACACCACAAGTGTCCTCACATCTTACCCCACAAGCCTGCACTCAGAGCCACAAGAGGGTGAAGTCCCCTCTTGAGCCCATCATACTGCCAACTCCCTAGCCCCCATCTCTTCTGCACACCACTGCCCCTAAAAAGCAAAAGCCATGCGTCCTGCTCCCAGCTGCTGGAGAACAGCCAGGAACCACTTCCAGACTGCGTCACTATATTCACGGCTTCTCTCAGGCTATATATAGTTGTGTGACTGCAGGTTTTTCTGGACCTCAAGTTGCTAAAGAACAAGCATTCCCCAGCCAAAACAGCACACATCCCAAAGGGGATGTGAGCTGGAATGGGGGAGGTGAGCTGGAAGTGGGGAGCAGCACAGGCTGGAGGAATTCTGAGCATCCCCAAGGTAAGATTTGCTTTGCTGACAGGTATCTGTTGCTCAAATAACCAGCAAACCAGGATTTTCCTCCTCTTCACCTCCTCAGCAGTGATGTAGAGCCAATTTTGTTCTGACATAGCCTGTAGAGCTGAGGAAGATGTGAACCTCAGCACCAAATGCTGCCCTGGAAGCAGTCACAGTAACATAGAGGGAGAAATCACTGTTATACTGTGTATAACATCCCTGGCCTTTCCAGCCACTGTGGTCTGCAGCTTTTTTTATGACAGCCTGAGCTCAGACACACTGACTCAACTACTGCAACATCACTCATTTCCCCTGGAGGCACTGAGCGCTCCAGAGTGGCCTGCAGCACAGCAGGGGATGGCATGATTGCATCTCTGTGCATTCCACTGGGTCTGTTTGGCTCTGGGATGTCCAGTTATCTGCTAGACCTTGTGAGTCTACTTCTCCTTCACTCTGATACCTGGGAAGATCCTGGGATAGGAGACAGGCCCAGGACATACCATGAATGAGGTATGGACTTTATCAAACCCAATGTCTTAGCTTAGAAGAGGGCAACTCTCAGACATTTTTTGTTTGGTAGAAGAGACCCTATGAAACTTCTATTTCCCAGAGGAGCTGAGAGCATTGTCTCTCCAGGCACTGCTTTACCTGTAAGTGTTGTGATCAGCTTAAACTCTGATATTCTAGACCAGGCTTTAGTGACCCATTGTCAGCAAGGAAACCCAATGCAACACACAACCATTGTAAGACCCATTGTTCTTCAGGCCACACTGTCCTGGTGCACCAGCTTCTGTAACGGCCATTGACCAAACCTCTTCATTCTGCTGTGTGTTTTCTGTAGCCGTGGTCACACCATCTGCTCATTAAGGTCATGCTGTGAATAGTTTGGTGAAATGAAAAGCAGCTCCAAAAAGCACAAGTACAGATGGTGTGTGGTGATCCATGGCCTTAGACCCTAATTCCAGTCTTCATGAATTCTAGTAGAAGCTTGTTGGAGTTAATCAAGCAAGGAGGTGAAGCAGCCCTGGAGTGTTGCCCTTCCTATGAGCTCATCTGTGTAGACCTCATCATAGTGTTGCAGAACACTTCGGGTTGGAGGGAGCCTCAGGAGGTCTCTACCCCAACTTTCTGCTCAATGCAAGGTCAACTGTCCGATCACATTGTCCAGTGGGGATGTGAGGACCCAGAGGATGGTTCCTCAGCGGATGAGGAACCATCAGAGGTTGGTTCTATACAGCTTCCCTGGGCAACCTGCTGATGCTTAATGGCCTTCATAGAGAAAAAATGGTCTTTATCATCAGTTTGAACTTCTGTTAATTCAGTTTATACACACTATCTCTTTTCCTCTCATCATACACTGCTCTGAGGAATTTGGCTCCATCTTCTCAGTAACCTAATCCTAGGTAATGAAAAGGTGCTACTAGGTCTCCCTGAGTGCTTACCTACTCAAGGATAAATCTGCTACTGCAGTTGGTTGTCCCATCCTTTCCAGGTAAAGAGGAGGCAACAGTCCTTCCCAGCTGTCCTGAGGTCTTGCGACCTTCTTAACCCTGTTCACACTAAACATAAAGACAGATGAGGAGATCACATCACATCATATTGTGGACTGCTGTAAGAATTGGGAGTAATAAACCAACTGAATTAGTTCCATCAAATTTGCTCCCATGCCTCAAACAGCACTTGAATACAGGGCTGTGAATACTTCTAACCTGCAACACCTGTGAAGGAAAAAAGAGCCACTTTCTTTAAGAGCTCAAATTTCTCTAGCAAAGCAGAGATATTTAGTAGGTAAAACAATGGGAAAGGAGGCTTGATAGGTCTCATGTAAATCCCTTAATCCCACTGTGTCTTCATTTTTCATGCTTCTCCTGCTGCAGTGTCTGAAGGCACTAAGCATCTGCACAGAAATGTGAGTGCTACCAAATCAGCCTTGCCCCTGAATGAATTATCTGTCCTATGCTCTGATTTCAAAGTCCCTTAGCATTAACCAAACCCAAAAGTTAGTCCTCACAAAGTTAAGCCTTTCACGTGGTGAGCTATATTTCTTTCCAGGATTAAGAGCAGTTTGAGCTATACTGATCACAGGCAGATACGTGTTTCGCAGTCATCAACCATGAACCCCTCTGCCTACGACAGATTCTCTACAATATCTCCTCAACAAGCATTGACCAACGCCAACTCTGGTTCACAGAGACAGCGGTACTACGCCTGACAGCTATGGACGTATAGGTGCAAGGCTGTAAGTAACTGGGCAAAACGTAGAGGATGAGATGGAAACTCGTGGTTGAGAGCCAAGTGCAGAACAGGCAGCATGAGGAGAAACTTGAGATAACTAGAGCTGACTGAGCAAGAGCTGACCATGAGCTTTCAGTCGGCTGGAGAAGACCAACTTTCATGACAGATGTTCCATTTGTGAGACAGCATAAAGGTGGGAGCAAGCCAGGAAGTCTTTGAAAGTCACCAGCAACACTAAAAGAGGGTCAGGAGATCATAGGTCTCATCTCAAGCTATTCATTAGCCACAAAGACTCTGGCCTTTCAACCAGACTAATTACTGATTGCTCAAAGGATAACACTTCCCACAGCTGCTAAACTTGCTGACGCTGGGCCCTAGATGTCTTCTATTCTGGGAAGGGGGAGTGGAGTCTCCTAGTGTGAACTTGTGGAGCTGGGCAAAGCCACACTGGAGCAGAGATAAAGTCAAGGACAGCTGCAGCTGCTTGGCAATCATTCAAAATGAGCCACGAGTCAGTGACTTGGCTATTCTGAGATGAGCTGAGGAGCCAGCGCTGGGCAGAGTAAATTCATAGCCTGCTAGCACATAAATGGACTGCAGCAAGCCTGAATTTGAGCAAAGCCCAGCATGGAAGCAGAGCAGATATACCTCTGTTGGAGAATTGATTGGAGACCTACAAAGTCCTATCCTTGATCACCAGCAAGGAGCCATGGCTGCACATCTGATATGGGATTTATGTACCAGACTTTATAGCTCTATAACAGGGGAGAGCCAAACAGGCTCCACAAAAGTCATAGAGAGGAATAGGTGCTTCAAGGACTTTTCAGCTCCTTGCCAAGTTACCTGAAATT
The DNA here is from genome assembly GCA_013397515.1 of Upupa epops. Taxonomy (NCBI): domain Eukaryota; kingdom Metazoa; phylum Chordata; class Aves; order Bucerotiformes; family Upupidae; genus Upupa; species Upupa epops. The sequence goes on along the minus strand of VZRI01004996.1, from coordinate 230,815 downwards.
GGACCAAAGCCTTAGCTTAGGTCTGGTGTTCCTGAGCTGAAGCTGGTAGAGAACCTGGCAGAAGTTTCTCAAGTAAGATTTCAGTGGGAAAGGGATGTTTCACTGGGTGAAGCCTGTGATACTCCCTAAATCTGAAACCACTGACCCAGGTAGACCCTCTCAAATCTTTGCTTAAGTCTGGAGCCTGAGTGTTTTATGTGGTCTATTTGCCAGATTTTGGGTGGGAGAACTAGGACTGGATTGTCTGATATGCCTCAGTGAAGGACAGTTCCTTACCTCCAGTATCCCTATTCTGACCTGGGACAGCATGGCTGGGACTGACCTGACCCCACCACAAAAGCCCAGATCACCTCCAGAGCTGCAAGACTCTGCTAAAAAGTTAAGCTCTTAGCAAGCTCACCCAAAGGACACCAGGGCTTCTGAGGTCACTCACTGCAGATATGATCTCATTAGGCAAACACTTATGATCAATATTGCCCACTTCAAGGCAATGAATAGCAACTCTTGGACCAAGTTTTCCAGGGATGGTTACGTAGGATGCAGGCTGACAGAGGAGCCTGGTTTGAGCATGAATCTGTGTTCACCTGGCCTGAAAACACCTATATATTTCACAATTCACCAGGAGATTAATTAGCTGCTTGAAAGTCCCAGACATTAATTATTGATTATGCAAAATATTTTGTTCATCACAGTTGCTTAGCTTGTCAGTGTTGGGGGATCAGGTGGCTGAGGACCATCAGGATGGAGCAGAAATCTGGATGAGCCCTGGAGGGTGGATTTGTCACTCACTTCCCATGGTGGGCCTCACTGCAAGGTAGCGGGGCTTAATAAAAGGAGCCAAGAGTGTCAGCAAGAGCCCAACTCAAACAACCCTTGACTTTAGAGGGCAGGGAATCGAGGCAGAGGTAAACATAACCCATCCACACAACAGATCTGGGACCTGCACTGCCCCTTGGGATGCCTGAGCTGATGGGTGGGGTTGTCTCCAGGGTGTGCAGAGGGGAGATTATTCACCAGCACATCCCCCTTGCAGCAACATGCCAGCTCCACCACAACACCAGACACACACCAGGTAGAGAAGAATGCTGGTGGGCTCCTCCCTGCCCTGGCAGTGCAATGTCAGGTAGAGTGATGGCAGGCAGAAAAGTGGTGGGCAAAGCAAGCCAGCAGCTGCGGCAAGAGGTGAGATGCAGCGGGCTGTGGGGTGGCAGTGATAAACCTCCTGCAACGCCTGGCAATTAATCTTGCGAAGCAGTGAGTCAGAGTCACCCAGAGCTTCCTCCTCTCACCCAGAATGAGCTACTGCATTCTCTGGAAGCTCTCAACTTGGGGGACCTGCAAATGCTACCAGGCTCCAGGAGAGGGGTTCTACTCTGCTGTGTATACAGAGGTGCTGGTCCCCTCTCAGATCCCTCAGAGGGAATTGTGATGTCCCACACTGGCATGTCTCAGCAGAGAAACAGGGTGGGTTAGTCCTGGCTTCTTCAGCTGTCAGGAATGCAGGAGAGAGATGCTGCGTGATAAAGCTTCATATAAAGAGGTGTCAAAAGCGAGAGGACTGGAGGAGGCAAGGAGGGCTGTGGATGTTTAAATAAAGACCCCAGGAAGGAGCGAGCAGGCTGCATGTTTAACTCATGCCCAGAAAATGCCCCTCCCACATTTCCCACCGTGTTTCCCCTGAACCCACAGTACACCCCAAAGTTTGCCAAGCTTTCCTGGGGAAAACCTCTTCCTGTCTTGCCCTAGGCATGAATGCAGTTTGCAGTTTTAACAGCAGATGTCTCTCCTATTATGATTTATAAAAATGCTTAAAATAAATAATGCAAACATATTTACAGGAATGAATTCCTGCTCCTGAGCACATTTGTCACTCAGAGGCTCCCGAGCAAGAGCAACTCGCTGCCTCAGTGCTTCCCACTGCCCCCGTGCCACTCCCTCCTGCAACGCTGTGGTGGCTGCCAGGAGCCCAGGGCAGGGTGGCCAAATCCCAAATCCCCCCACACACACACCCCCCCAAAGCCCCAGGTCTGGGCCCACACCAGCGTTTCAATACAAACGTTGTATAATCAACGTGTTAAATATTTAAAATGGTCGTGCAGGAGAGCTGCCCAGCGGTGCCTGATTTCACACATCCTGACAATTTCACGGACCTCTGGGCTTACGTTCCTTGGCAAATAATGAAAAGCTGCTGAAGCCCCCTTCCTTGAAGGGCACGTTGGGGAGGTTTGCCCTGCCCGCAACTCCTTCCAACACGATGCGACTTCTGCGCCGCCTCTCCCACCTCCTCACCCAGCCATGTCCAATGCTTTTAAGCGTGACCTTCGCGCGGGGCGGATGCGGCCGTCACGCTGCCGAGGTGACTCAAAGGCAGAGCAGGGGGCCACAAAAGGGGGGTAAAGGCTGGGGGGCAGCTGCCGGCAGAGCCACTGCATCCAATGGAGCAACTTTGGCATCATCGTTGCTGCAGCCCCGCTCTTCGCAGCGTGCAGGCACACAAAGGAGGCAGGCGTACCTGCCTGTGCAGCAGCGATGTGAGTGGCCCAATTACAGCTTCGCACCCAGCCTAGCCGTTTCCATAGCTTCACAGCATAGCGCATCCCTCTCTGGAGGCCATCGGAGCAGGACCTGGCATCTTATCAGTGATCATCCCTGCAACACAGCTCTCCTTCAGGCCCTACCTGCCGACGGCAGGTCTCGCTAGCAACTCAGGATTAATATCTTTTCCCACCAGAGCTGTGCAATGATTTCTTCTTGCTGTAATTTTCTCTGGCTTCCAAACCACTTGCATAACCAGTGCTGAGGAAGTTGAGCGCAAGGCAGGGTGGCTACAAGAGGTCCCCCTGGCAGGGGTGGGTTAAAAGGCTGTTGCAGCCTGAGTAACAACCTGAACAGATCTGGTCCTGACTAATTAAGGGTGAGAGGACATCCAAAAGGATCTGTCTGGACAAACCCTACCTCAAGGAGGGGAGCTGATCCAGGAAGAAGAGGAAAGAGAGGGCAGGGTCTTTCCACCCAGTGGGCTAGATCCTGCCCGGGTGGGAGTATCTAGGGAGCTTAGAACCACATCCTGCCATAATGGGCACAGAAGTTAGGCTGAAAAGCCTCTTCCAGAAAGACATGAGGTGTTTGTGACCTCCTGAGGTGGTGACTTGCTCAGAGTTTTGCCTGCTCACAGGCTGCCTCAGTGAGAAGCAGGAGAACTGGGCATGCAAAAGATGAGACGTCTACTGGAACCTGTGCTGCTGCAGAGATGCACAGTGCAGGTGGGCTATCATGACCTGCATGTTCCCATTGAAGGTACTACACCCTCTTCACTTCAACCAGAGTCACAGCAACACTGCCCAGCAGGGAAGTAGTAGCATACACTCAGTGCTCTGCACCCTCCAAGTGATGGTGTAGGAAAGAAAAAAAAAAGCAGAGTCTGTCATGGATTCATCCATGGCCTGAGTCAAACTGTTTACACTAATAGTCCATCCACTGAAAGCTGTAGTGAATTTGGGCTCCTTTTGAAAAGACAAAGAACATCTGTTATCTTGGAGTAAGCCAAGTGTTTCTTTTCAACTTCTGTGGTTTTAGAGAAACTTTACAAATTTTCACTTGTAATTCATCTCGAAATGCAGTGAGCATCAGTAGTGGCTAAAAACAAGTGCCTCCTCCTGTCCAAGAAATACTTTTCCATTTGAGAAAGAATATCTAGAACAATTTGTATTGGTTTGACCCAAAGTGATTTCTTTCCCCTGAGATTTTGATTAAACAGCCCAAACAATACAAACCCACTTACTTTCACAGCCCAAGTACACTTTTTAGCACAAGTGCCTGCTTGAAATTTTCTATCCTTTGTGGGGAAGCCAGACTACATTTTTCTCCCCAAAATTTAAGCAAATCTTTTTTGAACAAGAGAACAGTTTGCCCATCAAACTGGACCACAAATCTTTCTCACTACCTCACCTGAAAATAAGCATGAGACAGCTATGCTGAACCCAGCTGGGGTTGTGCCATTTCCCAAGGAGCTGTACACACATTTGAGTGAGCTTTCAGACTGTGGAAATTGTTGTTTTCAGTTTGGTGTGCAGACTGACAATTCATAGATTCATAGAATGGTTCCGGTTGGAAAGGACCTTAAAGATCATCTAGTTCCAACCCCCCTCCCCCTTCCATGAGCAGGGACACCCCCCACTAGACCAGGTTGCTCAGGGCCCCATCCAATCTGGCCTTGAACACTTCCAGGGAGAGGGCATCCACAACCTCCATGGGCCACCTGTGCCAGTGTCTCAGCACCCTCATTGTGAAAAACTTCCTCCTGACTTCCAGTCTTAACCTCCCCTCTTCCAGCTTCAAACCATTCCACCTAATCCTACCTAGCACTACAAGCCCTTGTAAACAGCTCCTCTCCAGCTTTCCTGTAGCCTCCTTCAGGTACTGGAAGGCCCCTATAAGGTCTGCTTGAAGTTTCCTCTTCTCCAGGCTGAACAGCCCCAGCTCTCTCAGCCTGTCCCCATAGGAGAGGTGCTCCAGCCCTCCGATCACCCTCATGGCCCTTCTCTGGACACGTTCCAACAGTTCAATATCTTTCCTGTGTTGGGGTCTCCAGAACTGGACACAGTACTCCAGATGGGGTCTCACGAGAGCAGAATAGAGGGGAAGGATCACCTCCCTCAACCTACTGGTCACACTTCTCTTGATGCAGCCCAGGATGCCGTTGGCTTCAATGATAATGCCACAGGATATGGTCAATCTCTGGAAAACTAGGCTACTCCAGCAGCATGGGCTGGGAGCAGAGGGCAGCTGAGGGCACTGATCAGCCATGCTGCAGCTTCTGAAGATCCAGGCGTCACCATGCCCAGCAGCTGATACCTAGGGAAGGAAGGCATGCAGGCAGGTTGAGTAGATGTGTATAATAGAGTCATAGGATCATAGAATGGTTTGGTTGGAAATGACTTTATATTTCAAATAGTTCAAATCCCCTGCCATGGGCAGCAATACCTCCCACTAGACCAGGTTGCTCAAAGCCTGGCCTTGAACACATCCAGTGGTGGAGCACCCACAACTTTCTTTGGCAATGTGTTCCACCTTCTTGTCACACTTGTGTGAGGTGCTCAAAGGAGTTTACAAAACGGAGTTGGGATGTTTGTGTTTATTTCTTACTTTTTTTTGCCCTAATGTCTCTGTGCCAGGTTTGGAAGCTTGTACATGAAGGAGAGCCTGGTGCTAACTCAGATGCTCCACACCAGTCTGTGCTGGTAAACCCTTCTGGCTTCCTTCTTGCAGGCAAATGGAGGTGATGACAGCTATTTGTACATGGGTGCTGCAAAGAGGATGGCTCCCTCCAGGACCTTCTGCCATCAGAAGAATTCTGTTTCCCAGAAGAGCTCAACAAGCAGGTGTAGAGGGAGGCAGGAGCCAGTGAAGGCAAGCAATGGCTCACTGGGACAAAACAAATCCCCAGTACCCTGCGGAGGAACAGGAAATGACTGACAAACTCAAATGTTCATGTCCTAGCAGGGTCATGTTTGTCATGGGGCAGATGGCCAGAGCATTTTCAAAGACATATCTTCAAATTGTCCGGCCCAGAAGTGTGGGCAGGGCTTGCAAGATCTGTCCCGTTATGGGCCAACCCTGTGTCTGCCTTTCAGGAGAGCTTCACAGGGCGAGCCTCATGGTTGGTCTCCAGCTTTCTGTGGCTGTTACTGGGCTTGCAACCACCTTGTGCTGAGCAGCAGACATGTACACCCCTGTGCCAGCAGCACTTGCCCAGCCAAGGTGGGATAGGCTGTGACCTTACTTCTCTTTAGTAGGAGGAACACAAAGGTTCGAAGGCAGCAAATGCAACCACCCAGAGTCAGCTCAGCTCTGCTCAGCACAGACACAACTCAGAACAACCAGTAAACTCCTCCAAGACAGCCAGAGCAGCAGAGAGATGGCAGGTCAGGTTCATTTCTCTTTTTACAGTGCCTTCCTGGAGTTCTGCCACCTCCAAAGAGGGGAAAGGATGCCAAAAATTGCAACTGGAATATGAATATGATATTCAGACTGCGGTAGCAGCTGTAACCCAGCTTGAATGCTCCAGCCACAAAGGACTGTCCCATGCTGCAGGAGCAGGGACACAGCTAGCCCCAGCTGACTGACCCTCCTTCAGCCCCATCCCATTGGCAAACTTTTGCCAGGTGCTGCCTGTGCCCTGCTTCCCTGCCTACAAAGTCGCTTACCTGCCCACGTCCACATTCCCACACTGGCGACCCTGTGGCACAGCAGAGGTTGCTGGAAGAGCCCATCCAAGCAGATGCCAAAGGAGAGGGAGTAGTCTACATGTGGTAATGCCTGGGAGAGATCCAGACCATTGGATAGGTTTTGGTTTGGTCATGAGGCATGCAGGGTGTAGCAGCCACAAACCTTACAATGGAGAGCAGAGCTAGGGATGCAGACATGAGAAATCCATCAACTCCAAGGACAGCATAGGGGTGTCGAGGCTGGACACCCATGCCCAGAGACTATGTCTAAGGTGTCTCCAACACTCTGTCTTTGAACAAGGCCAGAAGACCCAGGAAAATCTCAAACAAGGCTGCCTCCCACCATGACAGGTGGAGAAGGACCAGCTTGCCCTCCTCACCCTTGTCTCCTTTTGCATAGGCATTACCACTCAGCACTTACCCAGCTCAGGCACCTTAGAGACTGACTGAAGGTGCTTCTGGTCTTTCAGCCTCCACACAGTACTGTGAGAGGAGACAGAAGAAACACATCAGGCCCATGGCATCCACACAACAAGACCAAAGTCCCTGGGATGCAGCATCCATTTGCAGCACCCATATGAGACAGACCTTACTTGTAGGGGCTGTACCTACTCCAGTTGCATTTATTTTGGTACCTTTCCCCTCTTTGGAGGTGTCTGGTTAGGACTATAGGCTGGGAATGGAGATCTTGGAGAGTACTCAGGTAGAAAGAGACTTGGGGGTATTGGTAGACAGTAAACTTAGCATGAGTTAGCAATGTGCCCAGGTGGCCAAGAGGGCTAATGGCATCCTGGCCTCTATCAGGAATGGTGTGGCCAGCAGGGAGAGGGAGGTTATCCTCCCCCTGTATTTGAGGAGGCTCAGGGGTG
>VZRI01004996.1:184379-223541 GCA_013397515.1 Upupa epops | reverse complement strand
GCCTTATCATTGCTGTGATACTGTGATACTGTGACTTTTCCATGGCTATAAGAACACTCCATGGTTCTGTGGGCAGCAGGGACTTTGCGTGGATCTAGGTGGTTCCCGTTTCTGGGTTGGGAGTGGCAGAGTGGAGCTTTGCTCTCCAGGGTATGTAAGACTGCACCTGAAAGAAAGGGGGAAAGGAGAAAACTGCATATAAAGACAAGCTGTTGCAGATCTGCTCAACCAGGACTGTGGAAGCACTGGGTTAAGAACTGCCTTCCCCAAGTTTAGGAGGCTGAGAGATGCGTGGAATAAATTACTTATGACACTGACTCCTACACTTCCAGACTCACGCGGGATTTAGCCACCAGACTCCCAGTTAAGTCAGCGCCAGTTATTAAGGTCAAGAGAAGTCGGGTGGCTAAATCCTATCTGGGGGCTGCAGTGCGGAGGAGCTGTGCCAGCCCATGAAGGCATCCTGGCACTCCTGGGGGACGTGTCCCCCAGCACCACTCTCCAGAACCCAGAGCAGCCTAGGAGCTGCTCCCATCAAAGGCTGGATATCAAATAAACAATTTGTGTGTTGCATCCAGCTCCTTCAAGGGGCCTTTCTGCAAGAGGAGAGGAGAGAAGAGCAGAGGACAGAGATCTTGCACTGATCCTGGTACGTGTAGTCTGCTGTGCTGCTGGTTTCTGAGTGGTTTCACTTATCTCTTTCCTCTTCCACTACCTGAGGTTTCAAATGCTCCAGGGAGATGTCTCCATTAACCACAGTTTTCTTTGGCAGTTATATTTCATTACAGTCTCTCTTCCTGCTAATCTTTCTCAGCTTTGGTTGTTGTTATTTTTATTAGGATTATTTTCACAAACCCTTTGTTTCCAGCTGCACTTAACCTGGCCATGTCCCTTTAAATACCACAGCCTGGGCAGAATAGGGGATCAGTCCTTTGACAGGAGCTAAAGTCCTGTTTGATCTGGATTAGATGCTGATTTTGCTTACCAGACTAAAGACCGAGGGGGACCATGCAGCGCCAGTGTTTGCACAAACCTGCCTGGTTGCATTCCTCTTCCTCCCCGTGTCCAGCTGAAGAGGTGAGTGCAGGGCTGTGCACGGAGTTTGAAATCCAAGCGGGTAAACAGTCACTTTGTCTGGAGACGTTAAGAAAATGGAGGTGGGAGGATAGTGTTGGCAGCTCTGTGCCATGCTGGAAAACTGACACAAGTGGCAGAGCCTCACCAGAAAGTGGGCAGGTCAACATCCATCAGCCAAAATGCCCTCAACCCTTGGCAGACTCCATATTGCTCACCCAGCTCCAACCAACTGTGCAGCTTACAGACTGGGGCTTAACTGTAGTATCCTGTTGTTCCCAACGACCCATCTAATGGTGGAACTGAGTAGTTTGGGGGCAGCAAGTCTTCCACTTTGCCTTACACCCAACAGTGTTTTTTCCAAGAGCTGCCATCCTCACTATGTCCTGTACCCACTCTTGTCTCCTGCCTCATCTCCTGCCTCGTCTCCTTCCCTTTCCTCTTATCCCTCTGATGAAGGACAAGTGTCTTCTCTTTCCCAGTGCAGTCACAAGCCTTCATGTCTTGCCTTGTCTGAGCCCCTTGTCCAAATCAATCTCACCCAAGTTCCTCCCTATCACTCTCCTACTGCTTTTGTACAGAACTCCAAACCAGCCTCCAGGAGAGATGACGGGGACCACTAGTCAGCTCAGACCCTTTGTGGACTGCATGTGGGGTGTGGAAGGGACAGGGAGCCCCCCTTACACACACACTTTCTTGCAGCAAAGCCAATTTATTTTTTCCCCTGTGGCTGTCTCAGTAGAGAAATGTCAGGATTCACAGCAAGGCAGTGAACCACACTGCTGGTGGGAGCCTTCCAGGTCAGGCAGAGCAGGCAGGAGCCAAGAGAATGTACCCCTTGCCTTGCTGGGATTGTGCCCAGGTCACCTGGCAATGGAAGACATGTGTCAATGGTGACAAGGTAGAAGGATGTCAGCAGTGGTGATGCTGCCATGGCACAAGCAGAAATAGTCAAGATTGTCACAGGGTAAAGCTGAGACTTGCTGAGATGTGCCAGGCACTCCTGCTCACTGGTAGGGTCCAGTACGAACGTGCTCTGCAGGAGAGAGGTGCAGGACCCACGATGCCTTTGTGGGCATTGATCTCCTGGATGATCTGCTCCCAAAGCTGGAAAACTAAGTCTGTTGGAAGTAGGGAGGTTCAACACTGTGCCACTGATGGAGGTATCATTAACTACCACAGATGGAGCTTTAAAAACAACAGGGCCAGCAAGTGAGATAAAATCCAGAAATTAATGAGTGTAAAGGTCAGGTGGGATGTACTCATCAAGGCCCCAGTCCTTGGCTTCTGAGGGTGGGGTGCAGTCTGTCCCAGCCTGCAGAACCAAAAAGCAAGTGGGCACCAGCATCACTCACCTGCTCACACCCATAACATCACCAACGCAGAAACCCAGGGTCAACCAGGGCTCTACCAAAGCAAGACAGTGCTGTGTTATAGCATGTGCAGGTAAGAGAGGAGGAGACTATCTGTGGGGAAACCTCATGGCAGAAAGGTAACTTCTGAAACACTCTGCCCACTGTTCCTCTTAAAACAGGAGAACAGACAAAACCAGGAAGCAGGTGGTACTAGTTCACACAACAATGGAAGGGAATATAGCAATTTGGGAGGTCTCATCCATGCTCACCCTGTTCTTGTACCCTTATACTGTTTTAGTATAACTGTTTCTATGCACCTTGTTGGTTCATGGATTTGCCCACAACACACAGACCTGCAGCTCCTCCGCTCCCAGTAGGCCTTCCCCAGGGTTGCCCGAGCTCAGGACAAGGGAGCTGTGCAATGGGGCAGGCTTGGGGCAGTGTATAGTAAGCCCAGTGACAGGAGAAGAATGCTCAATGATCTCATAAGTTTAGGACATGATGTCCAGCTTGATTAGCTGCAGAAGAAGTCAACCCAAGAGCCTCAAAAACTTGGGACACTGTGTCCAGCCAAGGCAGTTGCAGAAGAAGCCAGCCCAAGCATCTCAAAGGCAAGGCAGGAGAGAGCAGGGAAACATTTCTGCCCTATGGGTGTTTCATCTTCCAGGCCTCAATCAGAGGTGCAAAAAGAGGGCTGCAGGACAGCCTTGTCTTGTGTTCCTGCTACCCATGGTACCTCCTTCACAAGAACTTCATTTGCAGTGTTTTGGTGGAGTGAGACATGACTGATGACTTACCAGGGATGTGTTGCCATTACCTGGCCAAGGTGGAGGCAGGTTCCAGGCTGCAAACTCCACCTAGCTTGGACTGGTACCTGTCACCTCTGTTGAGCCCCTGCTCAGCTGCTGTCACTCACCTATCATGATGCAAAGGCTGAAGGTTGATGGCCACCAGCAGCTCCCTTCCCAAGCCTGATAACACAGTGTCTTGTACTGAGTAGCCTCCTTCTGCTGTCACAGGCCGACCTATTTCTCACAAATCCTGACTGCTTTGGCCTTAAAACATCTTGACGCAGTGCTGAAACCGGCCTTGGCACAGCAGCGAGTCCCCGATTAAGCAGTAGCTGCGGCGGCTTGGCGTGGGCTTTGCAGCCAGCAGACTAGCTGGAAGAGCAGAGCAGACAGCGCAGCTCAGATCAGGAAGCACCTACGTGCTCATCAGGAGCAATCAGGCATGGCTCTTGATTAAAAAGAGGGATACAATGGCTCAACCAGGCTACACAGTCCTTGTTGTTCCTAGCCAGGGGTGCTGGAGATTGGGGTGCCCTTCTGATCCTGAGACCGCAGACCACAATGTCTTTGTCCACAGATGCAGAGCTGCTGATCTACAGGCAGGTGTTAAGTCCAGTTATGCACCAGTCCCTAGGGCAGGAGGAACTCAGGCAGTTTCTGTGCAGCTCCAGCTACAAAGGATGCCTAATGATGGTTGCAGCAGTGCCCAGCCTTACACAGAGCTGCAGCAGGGCAGACAGCCAGGGCGCTTGGCCAGCAGGAACCACAGCTTTGGCTTCCTGGGGACTCAGCTCATTCCAGGGTGGGCTGGTGGGATGTAGGAATGGGTGTTAACTCCTACCTGTGGGATCCTTCCCAAGAATGCTGGCAGCTAATCATCCTTCTGCCCTGACTTGACGTGATAAGATCTCAAAGTGTGGCAGCAGGTGAGGAAGTTTAGAATTGCCAGAGGTGAAGTGATATGGATGTCAAGCATTCACATCTCCCATGGTTCCTCTTCCCTAAGGAAAGATCTTTCAAGGCTTGATCTGTCTTGGAGATAGTGAAGAGCACAACATCCGGGAATCCTGGTGGGACCCCCTGCCCCTCCATCCCACATCTCAACGTGAGCAGTTTCTGAGCAGAAAAGGGAACACAGTGCTTGTTCCCAGTGGAGAAGGCACAAAGAGACAAAGGATTTGTAGCCTGAATCTGAAAACTGTGCAACTATTCAAAAGAATTTCAGTCAGGGGTGAAAATTGGGCCAGAAACTCCCAGGAGGTGTGAGACACCTGGCCACAGCTGCAAGAAGTTGAACTCAGGGAGTTTTATTTTAATGCTCCAAACCAAGACTGTCCAAGCAGCTCCACACTCCAACCCTGAAGATGATTCAACAGCCTGAGCAAAGCCAACCATGCTATGGTAAGCAACCTGCACTGATCATATACAGCTCTGGTGGGGCTGCCAAAACCCAATCAATTTGGTGTCAGCTCAGCAGCAGGACCCATTGTGGAGCATCCTGACAGTCCAGCCTCATGGGAGATGCTAGATTTCTTTAGTGACTGGGGTGTGGGGTGGTGGGACAGACCCCAGGCTGTGCAGTTTCCCTGCCAAGTAAGCCTGACCAGACCCCACCAACCAAATCTGCTGCCACCCTCTTGCCATTGCAGTCAACCCTGGGTTCCCTAGCAGCAGTCAGCACTCAGTGCTAATGGACATTTCCATCCCTCCACCAAAGATCTTGCCCCCCCTTGCCAAGACCCCGTCCCCTCGTTATCCCACCGCCTCCCTCCCATAGATCTGAGCTCCATGGGGAGCACAGCCGGACCCAGTAGCAGAAACAAGCTGCCAACTGGGAGGTCACGCCTGGCCAGCGGCGTTCATGGCAAACCCGCCATCCGGCTCAGCTGAAGCACATTTTGTTCTGCACTTCCTGCATCCTGCCCCATCCCCATGCTAGGGGGGTGGGTCAGCCTGGGGTCAGGCTTCTAATTGCAGCCTGGGGGATGGAAGGACTAGGTGATCACCAGCTCACCATGCTGGGCTATGACCCACGGCAGGGGAAGCTGTGGGTCCCACGGTACAGAAGGATAGGTGATACCCCACAGCTGAGCTCAACACCCCCCCAAAGTGCTACGGTGTCCCTGTGGCAGGATGGGGCACGACTAGCACCAGCACAGAGGTTGCTGCTTCTGCTGCTGACTCGGCTGCAGCTCATCCCACACTCTGGGCAGTCCTCAGTCACCTCCATCATGCAAAAATGGTCAAGGCAGGTCACCTCCACCATGCAGACCAGCAGTGACATTGCCATGCACCAGCCCATGCCAGGTTCTGTCCTCCCCTGGTGTCAGTTACTGCTGTCACCCCACGTGGAAATTGAAGAAGGACTTGGACACAGCCATGATGTAGGGCAGTGGCAGCTTTCCTTGCCCTTCTGCTAAAGCTGTTTAATGAGGATATTAATTAAGATTGACCCCAGGCCAACCCTTGTGGTAGTGTCCCCAAGGTTCTCCCTCAAGGCTGTGCAGGCCTTGTTACCACCATCCTATGATTCCTGTGCACCCAGCTGCCAGTGGCCGTCCCAGGGCCAACAGCTCTTGGTGCCAGTTCCCTACCAGCAGTTGGGAAGGCAGTGGGGATATTCTGGTACAAGGAATAGCCTAATGGTCACACCGTGGCTATGTGTGATGCAGAGGTTGGGCTTCACCCTCAGGGGATGCCTGAGCTCCAGCTCTTAGATGGTTCCTTGGTTCACCTACACACATAGAAGGTGCAGATGCAGTCCAGTGTGGGCGTGAGCTAGAAGTCAGTTGAAGGGACCATTTCACAGCCTCAGCACACCATCTCCTACCTTCCCATGTTCCACTACCCCACTGATTCCTTTCTCCCAAACTTGTTTGCCCTTATCCTTCATAGGGAAGCCCTTGCTCTTCTTGCCTTCTACTAATGCACACATCCTCCCTACAAGCACCATGTTCTATTATGTCCTTGCCACTGCCCACATACTCTCCAGATGCCCTGGCACATCGATCACACAGCTGCTGGTGGTGCTGGGCTCAGTCAGTGTGTCCATTAAGGTAGCGGCTATGACAAGGTATTGCTCCCAGACTACCTGCCTGCATGAGCAGCAGCACCGTGCACAGCACCTGCACACATCCTCCTCCATGCTCTCTGGATCCCTGGATACTATCCCACAGCTCCCCTGAGGGTCTTCATGGGGCTTTTGGGCTCTCAGCAATGCACTACACGTGTGACACCCATGGGAGTAAGGGGAACACAAACCTGGTGGCTTACAAAGCAGAGTTGAGGGATGTTGCCGTCCTTAAATACTGCAGCCTCCCCCAACAGTTGGGGCTCTGATTGCCACTCTCCAGGACACTGTCCCAGCACAGGGTAAAGGCAGCCCCTTGGTAGTGTCATCCAGCTGGTACACAAGCTGGACATGACACACATCTGAGGACCCCTGGGGTACAAGCAGGGTCCTTCTATCCCTAGGGCCTTGAGCTTTGCCCCTTTCCATGGTTACAAGCTCCATCACTATCACCATACTCTCCAGTCACCCTTGTAGACACCCCTGGGCTCAGCCACCAGCATGACTTGGGTGTCCAGGACCAGGCTCCAAACCCCCAGGAGCTGCTGAAGAGGACATTTGGGGCAGTTTTCCTGATTAGTCTCAGCAGACCGCTGCCCAACATGGATGAGCCCATGCACCATCGTCACCCCCCACCTCCTCCATGCACACATCTGGTCAACAGATGCTGACCCAAAGGTTGGCTGGAGCCAGGGACAAAGGGTCCAGCTACCTCTGGCCAGCACAGCAGAGCTAACACAGCCAGGTCTCCAGATTGGGATGACCCTCACAGGAGCTGGAAGGGGGCACAGAGCCTCTTGGCCCAGTGTCATGCTGAGCATGACACCCCAAACTCAAACTCCAGCTTGCCCATGCCTCCTCCATCCTGGACAACTCCCAGTGACCTAGTACTGGACAGACACTGGCCTGGAGAGCCATCCATTGGCTGAACTAGCTTCTGTGGATGAACCCAGCCTCCTGAGCCCACTGTAAGTCCCCCTGAGTCCACAGCAAGTTAACGATATAGTGTTACCAAAAAAAAATGAAGCACCAGCCAGTAAAACTCCAGGCAGGTCAAGCCAGTAAATATCCTTGGGAGGAGCCAGGGCTGGCTTAGTCCAGCCACTGCCAGGATTAACTGCAGGGATTTAGCAGCCAGGGTGACTCCAGCTCAGCTCATCACACCATCCTGCCTGGGCCGACCACTGCCACACTCCCGAATTGTCACCAGCAAGGTCCCAGCAGCAGTGGTGGGGACAAGCTGCACAGGCAGGTGGAGGTGGGGGGACCCATATACCATCAGCACTGGGGGGCTGGAGAATGGGGTGAGAGAGAAATAACAGAGCTGGAAGTCATGACACAAAACATGCATTCATTTTATTCACAAAAACAGCCTGGATCGCTAAAACATTACAAACAGCATTTCAATTTAATGATGTAGAGAGAGCTGGAGAGACAGGGATTTGAAAAGAAGAGAAATACCACTTTTCATGACTGCTTCAGCACAGATCCTGCAACATTATTTTTATTTTGATTGTTACCTTCAGTAAGTTTACAAAAATTACTTCCAGGAGTAAAACCGTTGCAATTAGGAGGGTTGTTTTTTGTCTTCTGTATGCAGTGTTTCTTGTTCTATATTAATAAACTAACAATGAGCTTTTTTTTTTCTTTTTTTTTTTCAAAGACTGCCAGTTGTGTAGCAATTGTTTTCTTCCACCTTTGATACCAAACCTCTTGCTGGTTAAACTTACATAGGTGAATGGCTAGGAAAAGGGCTACTACATCGCTTTAAACATATTCTCCTTTATAAACATGAAGTTGAGGCATTCTAGAAACTATTCACTCTATTGTATGATGGGAAAGAATCAAATAAAAAGTATAAATGAGGGTGCAATTAAACAACTGTGCTAAATTACAGTAGTGCTTATTAGTAACTAGATTTTAAAAGGTTACTGTAAATTTACATTCCCTACACAAGTACTGCATCTTTCACACATAAACAACATCAACACCAAAACACAGAAAGAAACTGATTGTCCATACTCTGTCTATTAAGTCTTGGTACTTTACAGATCCATTGTTTTTTCTTTTAATTATTTTTTTTATTTGAAAAGCAGTTAAATGTCTGACTAGGACTCGAAGATGTTAAAACAAACACAAAAAAAAAAAGAAAAAAGAAAAAAATTATAAAAACAGGAATGAGATTTGCGAGAAAATATTTTTGGTTCTAAAGAGACACAGGTGCATCCATTCATTTCAGCCAAAAATCCCTTGCCTGAGACAACACAAGCAAGCAGTGACATTGCACTTGGATGACAGAGCTTTGGGATTCCCGTTCCTACTGGAACCATCTGAATGCGGCTCCTGTAGGAAGCATCACCTTCTGGAAAGGAAGAGACAGGGAGGGGGGAACGGAAGAAGAAGGAACAAGCTGTTAGGCTGGTTCTGGCACCATGGTTGTGCACCCATGTCCCCCAACCCACATCCCCATCCTGGCATCCCAGTCGCCAGCCTTGGGACAGATCCATCCCAGGCTCAGCATCCTCCAGACATCACCGTGTGCCCCAGGTTTTCAGCACATGGGCAAATGCTGGGATGCTAGCCAGAGGGAGAGGGGGTCCCCCGCTGCCAGCTCCCCCACACCCAGCAGGGCTGCTCGGTCATTGTTCCCATGTCCTGACGCTGTGGCCGGCACAATGGTGTTGCCCCCAACTTCCCCTCTGCCTGATAGTGAGCACAATGGCTGGGTTGCCCTGAGCCAGCATGGCCTGGCACCATAGGCCCCGGCCACCAGCCCCCACCTTCTCTGCCACAGATAGATGGACAACCAGCAGATAGGAGCCCAGCCAACAGATGGGTTTAGGAGGGCATTCAGAGGAAAACTGAGTTAGGGTATGAGCTGGATAGATTTGAGGCCACCAGACCCAGGAGCTGCTTGAGACACAGGGGACATCACCACACTGCTACCCAGACACAATGAACAACCTTTTTCCCTACAGAACAGCCACTGGGACCTCTCGGCATCTTTCACAGGAAGAGGGAAAAGTCCCACCAAGCTAAATCCCACATGCAACAAAGTGCCTAACAGCAGACAAGACCTCTTGAAGCCACCTCCAAGAAAAGTGTGTGGCGTAATGGCCCCAAAAGCTCTGCTGTCCTATGGAAGGAGAAGCTGAGACATTTCCCAGCTGGCTGGGGTAGAAAGCCTGTAGATTGTCCAATCCATGCTAGCCAGCAGACAGGCCACAGGATCACCAAGGATTTGCCTCAGAGGGAACTTCAGTTCCTGCAAGTGACACCAGTGGGACATAAACCGTGATCTGTTTGATGAGCATGGGGCAGCAGGCTGAGCTGCCATGAAGCAGTGGGGTGGACAGCCAGCCCCAACAGCAGCACCATGTGCAGGGTTAGGGCACTTTCTTCATTGTCCTGAGTAAAACCCATGCCACATTCATGTCCCTAACCCTTCACAGGAGGCAGTCATCTCATTGAGTCCTTCTCTTGTATCAAGACAGCCACCAAGCCCTAACGAGTAAACAGAGTAATGTCTCCCCAACCTCTGAGGAAGAGACCCCAGTGTGCTCTGTAGCCCACAGGCTCTGTGACCCAAACATAGGGCTTGGGCCAGGGGAGGGTATTGAAGGGCAAGAGATGGTGGTGTCAGCAAGGCTACTGACAGATTGCACCTTCTTCTGCTCCTGGCCTATGCCTGGTCCTCTGGAGAAGACACAAATGCCTCTGGCCAATGATGCACAGGGCTGTGGCATGGGACACTGCCCATGATGGATCCCACCCAGAGCATCATATGCAGAACTGGCAGAGCAGAGCATGGTTGTCTCACTAGCAACAGTCACCTACTCAGAATCATAGAATCATAAAATCATTAGGGATCAGAAGGGACCTCTAAAGATCATCTAGTCCAATCCCCCTGCCACAGCAGGATCACCTACACCAAGTTGCACAGGAACACATCCGGGCAGGTCTTGAACATCTGCAGAGAAGGAGACTCCACAACCCCCCTGGGTAGCCTGTTCCAAAGCTCCATTACCCTCACTGTGAAGAAGTTCCTTCTAATATTTATCTCCACAGAAAGGAATGCTTCTCTTTGTTCTGAAAGAGGTTTTAAACAGATCACCTTAAACACTTCCGCACCTTCATTATTAAAGGAAGTTGAACAATCAGCTCTAATGTGATCTTCACATCAGCTGTACTTGAGGCACCTCATCAAGGGTTCTCCAGATGTAGGACAGCTCTGCTGAGTCAAATCCAAACAATTCACAGCCTTCACATGATCCACAGCCCTGAAGACAAACTCAGGGTGACCTATTAAGGTCTAACCACCAGTTCCCACAGCATTAACAGAGCCTGGAGGAACCTGATGAGCACAGGATGTGCTGTTGCCTACTCCAAACATCCAACCTGCCTCACCAGTCTTGGAGCCTCCACTGGCCACCACCACACTGGGACACCAGCAGCAACTGAATATTCAGGCTCTATAGATATTCAGATAAAGCTTAACAGCAGCAGAGGGATTTAACCCATTTTTTTTAATGCTATCATAAAGGTTTATTTCTATTTTTTTTTACTGCTTGATTTTAGATCAATGTTTAATCACAGCTGAGGCCCCTGTCTGGGCTCTGAGGATGCTTCTCTGGTCCCAACAGGCTGGCAGACCCAATCACTGCTGACTGCTCTTCTCCCAAGCAATGGCACAGCTCCCCACAGAGAGGGACAAAGCTTCACAAAGTCCCATGAATTTTTCAGTCCCACGTGAAGAGGCACTGAATGGTCCCTCCTGTCCCAGCATCAAACACTATAGTATGATAGTACCACAACAGGAGCTGCTGGTACCCCATCCACAGAGATGACAGGACAGCAGCTCTGCATCCTGGCCACCACCACCTCCAGAGACATCTCCACCACAAGGCAGGGACTGTTGATTGCACTAGAGTTGGCGCAATGCAACTCATTGCCAAGGTTGGTTAACATCAGGAGAGGTTTAACAACTTAGGTGACCTTAGGATATCAGTCATGGGCAGTGCCAGTATGCTAGTCTCTCACCCACATACGGCCACAAGCTTGTCCAACCCTACCATGATCAGCACAGGGCACTCTGAGAGAGAGGACGATCTGCTCTGAAAACAGGATGGTGATGCCCTGGAGCAGCCTGAATCAGAAAAGGCATCTACCCCCACTAGTGCAACATCTCTTTCTAGCCTCAACACACCCATGGCCATGCCTAGGAGGGATGGGGACTCATCTGTGTTGGGGCCCAACTCTATCACATGAAAAGCCCTATTTCAGCAGCTTCAATTTCTCAGCCAGCTGCAGGATGGGGAAACCAATCAAGGGGGTGACCGTTTCATGGGCTCCTGGTGCTATTTATCATCCCTAGATCCGATGTGGTGCTAGGAGAAAGAAGTGACTCCTCCGGCTTCTTCAAGCTCTGAGTCTATTGACCCGCTTTAGGACTCTTTGGGAGAGACAGACTTTTTTTTTTTCCCTTTCTCCCTTTTTCCAGACCACTGACTCAGCAAATTAGAACAAGAATATAATTTAGCAATACAGCGGTTTTTGAAAGGCACAGTCCCCCTCTTCTCATTCCCACCGCCCAAATAGATTCTTTTCCCCCTTCACTATTCATTCAGAGCTGATGCTAATTGAAAAAAGTAGAACGTAGCTAAGAAAAAAGTGAGTTGTCCCTTCAGAGTGATCAGAGGATATGCAATGCCCCCATGCCAAGATGCACAATCCAGCTGATGTCCAGGTGATTTTTCAGCATTTGCTGGCTCTGGAGATGCTCTCTCCAGCACGAAGCATGTCAGCACAGCTAATGGTGGGATCAGCTCCCAGAGGAAAACAAAACCCAGCTTAAGCACAACATATTGGGCACCCAGCAGACACGTTTCGGCCCAGAGCACCCATGGGAGTACAGCCAGAGGCTCGGCCACCCCTGCACCATATACCAGCATCACTGGCACTTGTCTCACACCCAGGCCACAACCCCAAATGAATTTCAGACCCAAGAGCTGTGTCACTGGACTTTTTCTGCACTCCCTATGTAAATGTCACACCTCCTCAGCAGATTTGACCAAGTGGCACCCCAACCCAACAGTAGCTTGCAGCAGCTCTCCTCCAAAGCTGAAGACATAATCTATGGGTGGTGGGCTGTGTCAGCCTGAGTAACACCCAAAGCCAGGGGGATCTGAGCATCTCTGCACTCAGTGGGTGCAGCAGGAATGGGGGTAGTCCTGGCACAGTCAGGTGGCTACAGAAAAGTGACTGGAGCATATGGACTCATTCTAACCACACCAGACGGATGTTGGCTCAGGGAGAACCAGCACAGCCACAGCTCTGGAGATGCTTCCCAGAATTGCTACAGCTCTGTATCAACCAAAACCAGGGACCACCAAGCTTCTGCTCAGAGCAAAGGGTGATCTGTGGGACTGGGTTTCTGATGCATCATGGCCATTGGTTTCACCATCACAGATTACATCTGACTCTGCTCCAAAAAGCCACCTCTTGACTTGCCATAGTCTGGCCCAGGCATGGGGTTAGAAACCGCTCTCTGGGTGAGTGAGCTGTCACACAGTCAGGACAATGAATGTCAGCACTGAAACTCAATTAGAGATCCACTGCTGCCCACACCTGTGAGGGGGAGAGTAAAACTCAGGGATCCCAGGGTCAATCCTTCCCAAGCCAATCAACCCCAGTAGGTAAGAGAGGGCTGGGACAGGAGGCACTGGGCAGAGCGCACATCTCACAGTGAGAATTGTTAATGGAAAAGGGAAAAATAAAAAAAAATAAGAAGTACCAGGTGTTTTATTATTTAGGGCAAGATCCAAACCCAGGAGCGCAGCCCAAGGAGGGGTTAGGGTGCCTGAGAGGGGCCGGTTACCTCCAGTGCTGCAGAAGGCTTCTTTTTGAGTTCTTCACATTTTCGGAATTTGCAAATCTGGTGGCCAGTTTTGCGATTCCTACAACTGCTGCACTGCTCGCAGTTTATCCGTCTTCGGCAGGGCGGGCACATGCCGCATCTTTTCCGTTTCTTTTTCCCCGAATTGATGGCAGATGCCAACTCATTCTGCATGGGATACTCTGCCAAGCCAGCCATATGGAGCGCGCTCTCTGCCAGAAACACGCCGGCAGGGGTCATAATGAAAAGGCCTGGGTTGATGGGAAAAGCCCCCAGGTAAGGAAAATCAGAGGGGCCGTTCATTGTCTCTGCAGCTGAGACCGCCTCCATGTCAGAGATACCAGTCCCGTGGTCACTTGCTAGAGGAAGATGCTCCTGTACCACCCTTTTGAGCATTTCTGTTGACTGAGCAAACTGTTGTAGGGCGGTCTGTCCTTCTGCGGAGAGCTCTGACACCCGGTCTAATTTGCTCAGCATACTAGAGATGTTTTTGTGCTTTGAGGTAGAATGACTTTTATCCACAGTCGCATCGTTGCCATTAGCTAAGGGGTTGCCTTTCTCTGAATGTTCACTTACTGAGCTGCTGCTACCAAAGGTGGAATAGTGGGAGAGTGGACGGGACTTCTTAAGACTTTTGTTCAAAGGTTCACTTATTATTCCACTTTTGTTCCTCCTCTCGGAATTGACAGGGGGTTGCGAGTCATCTTGGTTATTTTTTTCCGTCTCTGGCTTGTTCCCAGTGTCTTGATGGGAGCCCGAATTTGACATGGTGCCCAGAGCACAACAACAAAACCAAACCCAAAATAAAAAAAAAAAAACCTGAAAAAATTTACCCAAATCCCACCCCCAATGCCAAAGCAAAAGATTCCCAAAGCCCTTCTGGTAGCACCAGCCCGCCAGCCAACAGCGAAAGCTCAGATGGGAACGCTCATCAACAAGGTATCTCCTCCAACGTCGACTGCAGAGGACTTCAGTCCGATCTCAGTGCAAAGACATACTCTGCGGCTCTGGTACACAACATGCGGCTCTGAAAGCAGAAAAGAAAAGAGAGTTAGTGCTGGCAAGAGCCAACAGGCTTTTCAAAGCAGCTCTTCCTCCCACTGCCATGAAAGTCTCAGTGCAGTGAACAAAGGAACTCCAGGGAACAGACCTCAGTGGAGATCCGTTTCACTGCTCTTTAAAAGGGTCACCATGCAGACAGAAATGGGGGGTCACTGGGGAAGTCCTGGCCTGTTATCAATGGCATTGTGCTGCTTAAAGGTCCTCTGTGCCCAGTTCTCCTTCTCCAGGGAAGTAATGGGACTCATCTGCTCCACTCCAGCTATGTGTGGCCCCCACACTGGATGAGCCTGTAGGCATCTAAGGAAAGCCCCCAAATCTCATCCAGAGCCTTGTCCCCAGCCTGAGGCTGCCTATATGCCCCTGGATGGGTGCTACAGAGGCAGCAGGTTGCAAGGCTGAGTCCCAGCTTCCCCAGCCCCCTGGATTCTCCTGCTCACCCAGTTCAGTCTAGGCTGTACCACTCATCCTCCTCCTCCTTTTCCTCCTCCTCGAACCTGTCCCTGAGGCAGCACTGCACACCAACACTGGGCAGGGCAAGGAAGCCACATAGGGAACCACAGCATCCACCTCCAAACCCCACTGAAAGCTGCAGCATCCACCTCCAAACCCTATGAGCAGCCATGGTGTCCACCTCCAAAACCCCATAGGGTGCTGCAGCACCCACCTCTGAGTCCCATGAGGAACCCCATGAGGAGCCACAGCATCCATCTCCAAACTCATAAGAAGCTACACCATCCACTTCTGAGTCCCATCACTGACCCCCTGCCATGTCTGATGTGCCCTGCCCACACACACACCACAGGCACCCAGCCTCTCTGCTGGAGGCAGGGGCTTGATGGCAATGGTAAGAGACCCCTTCAGATGCCATTGCCCCTGGGGTGGTTCTGGGGCAGCTGGGTCCAGTGTGGTTGCAAACACTTGTGAAATTCCTCCTCCTCCCCTCCCAAGCATACATGCATGCACGCACAGGCACTGCCAGAGTAATCAGGCTTTAGAGGAGAAAAGCTGCAGGGCTTAGTGGAGCAGGAACCCACATCCCCACGCCAACAGCGGCTGGGGGAGGGCAGCATTGAGAGAAGGCCCCTCGCCTACCCCATAGTTAACCCAGCAGCCTTCTCTCTGGAGTCTGGGCAAGGATGCAGCCATGTGCAGGGAGGTCTGCTTGGACCCTTACTCCTTGTCCAGGGGTTTCTCTGCCTTCCCTGCACCCAGCTCATACCACCCTCCACGTCTGCTTTGCCATAATGCTAACCCAGCAGCCCTGTTATACCCCAAGAGAACCCTTCCCCACAGACACAGTGTAGGCATCACTGTTGAAACACCAACAGGGGCAAGGTCCCTGTGCCAACCACCATAGTGCTGGTAGAGGAAGACAGCCTGTCTCATCCCAGTGCCAGAGCTAGCTTGCCTGCAGAGAACACACACACACACACCCTCATGCTAAAAACCGCTTGCTTCAGCTGCTACGGGATTTAAGATGCAGCGGTGGATCGATGCAGGACTTGAGTTCCAGCCTGGAGCTCACCAGGCCACGTGGGGAGGGAGGACTGTAGCAGCAGGATGGATTGCCCTTCTCTGAGCTGGGTGATGTCAGGCAGTGGTGAGGTTGGGGTGTACCCTAAATGGGTGCTGAGGTGTCAAAAGCATGGGTGAGCTGCTGTGCAGCCGAGGCACCCATCCCCAGAGTCATTAGGATGGGTCACACCTTAACAGTGAAAGCAAAGGGTGCTGGGGCCAGAGCGAGGAGCACAGCAGGAAAAGCATCGGACAGGAGGATGTGAGATAACGGCACCCATCGGTGTTATCTCACGCCTGCCCGGGGGCTGCTTTTCCTGCAGCCCTGCACTTCTTCCGCCAAGCCGGGAGCCAAGAGCAGGGACAAATCAACTTGGGATTTACCGTGCAGCCCTCTCACCCATGGTGTGACAACAGCTGATGTGCAGTGATAATCACACCAACAGGGCACAAGCCATGGCCGCATGGAGCTTGCCACTGCACCAAGGAGTTCCCCCAGTCCCATGGCACAGGACAGTGGGTCCCAGGTGCCAAGACTTCACGCTATGGTTCCCATCTCCATTGAGTTCACATCCTCCTCCATAGCCAGTTGTACCAGACAGCCTTCCCCAGCTGGCTCTAACAGGCAGTTGTCACTGGTTCCACTCTGCTCCATAAACTAGTTGACAATATCTGGGAGCATGGCTCTCCCACTGATGTATTGGGTGGTAGTGTGGGACAAGGTCATCCTGTGCCACCCAACTGCAGCTCCCATGTCACCTATGTGGGCAAAGGGCACACCATCGTGGCCACTGTCAGCCCCAGCAGTGCAAGGCAGTGGTCAGTTGGTGGCATGGGGCACTGTGCTGAGCTTAGCCATGCCAAACCATGCCGAGTGGCACCATCAGACAATTCTGTCATTGTCCCAGCTGCAGCTCTGCCTCTGCCACCTCCCACTATCTGCAGCCACCCAGCACTGCCTTCCAGTCTGCCAGAGCCACACACGGAGGCAGCATGCACTGGGCACCAGTGCCATGCCAGGTCTTTCTCCACACTGTCTCTCCTGTAGAGATCTCAGGCCCTGTTTGCAGTGGAGTGCCTGGCTGATCTGCATAAAAGGGGTGTCTCCCCTTACCCCAACACTGCAGGACCACCCAGCACAGCAGACAACTCAGCTGCTCTCTGCCAGCCTCTGCTCGGCCCAATTGCTAATTGCAGTGGGGGGAGTAATTAATGATCTTAATCCCTTCTTTATGATTGACCTGAGTAAAGACCACAAGGGCTCCCCCACCCCATTTATGCCCCTTTTGTGGCCCCCATCTCCCGGGGAAGGCACAGGGCAGCAACGTCATCTGGGTCCCTGTCAGAAGGTGCTTAGGGCTGTGGCATTAAGGGGCACGTGATGGGCTCCCTCGCTCAGGTCTTTGCACCAGGCAGCTTAGCAGCCTGGAGGGATGCCAAGGTTCAATGGGACACCACCAAGGTCAGGAGGCCCCAGTTCACACCCAGGGGGTTCCCAACCCTTTGCAGGATCCCATTCCCTTCCTGCAACCTTTCTGCCAGGTGCAGGCTCAGCCCACAGAGCCTGAAACCTGAATGCCCCAAGGGTTAGAGTGACAGGTAAGATACAGCACCCAGGCAAGGTTATTATTTGGGTGTCACCCCAATTCACCCGCCCTGCTCCCACCAAGACCCATTTCCATAGGTCACCCCAAAAGCCTGCCCTTCACCAGCCTCAGATGCTCAGTTAGAGCAAGGTAGCAGCATTTTCCAATGGTCCAAGGAGAGAGGAAGGAACTTTTCATCCCACAGGGTCTTCCCCCTGAGCTCAGCCCAGCACCACCCCATAAAACCACTTTGTTCTGCCCTGGGGCTCCCTGAATCCCATCACACCATTCCTAGAAACTCCACAAAAAAGCGTGGTTGCAAAAGGATTTCTGGTGGTCCAGCACCCGATAAACCATCAGCAGATGATGGATTGAGTCTCCCTGATTGTGGCCACCATTTACCGTCAGAGGGGAGCCGGAGAGGAGCTTTACTTCCCGTAAAAAAAAAAAACACCGACAAGCTGTGATTTCCAGCCCGCTCCGTGTTATTTCACTGCATGGCTGGAAAAGCATCAGCTGCTGCCGATGTACAAAGTCTCATCTTCGAGAAAGAACTTCTGCTTTCCTTTAGTTTTAAATAAATCAACCTCCTTCCGGAAAAGCTGTCGGTTGGTCAGCCGTGCACAGACACGGCCGTAAAGGGAGAAGAAAGCAGCAAAGGCAGAGCTGAGCTGCTCCCGGGCACCAGAGACAAAGGAAGAAAATAAAAATTCAGGTTTTTCCTAATCCCTGGGCACTGGGTGGGCACTGGGGGCGGCGGCTTTGTCTGCCCAAAGCAGACGGACGACGAGAACGGAAGGGATCCCGGCGTCTTTTCAGCCTCAAGAAAGGCAGTAATTGTCCCCTCCGCTGGGTTTTTGTCCCCGCTTCCTCCCCCCTCGCCACGCGGTCGCCCGCCCAGAGCGGCCTCAATCTCCCTAGCCCTGGTGATGGACAAACAAACAGATGGATGTATGGACAGACTCGGCTGTACCACTAGCACTTGCCCTTCTCCCAGTCATTCCAGGAGGGGTGGAGGTGGAGAGAGACTGTAGCTGGAGGTACCTTCCCAGCTGAAGGTATCACTCAGAGCTCCAGAGAGGGAACAGAAGTGAGCTCTGTGCTCCTCAACCATCCTGGCCCCCAGCTACGGACAGGACCTAAGGATGACCATGAATGAGTGTGGGGCCATGGGTGTTGCGAATGGTGCAGGGGTATCTCAAGACATCCTTGAGGCATCCTGGTGTCTGAAACAGCCTGAAATGAGAAAAGCCAGCAGGCAGAATAGGACTACCACCCTGTAGCGCTATCATGAGTCAGAATATCTAGCTGGAACCTATGTAAAAGGCTCAGGAAAACAAGCACCATTAGAACAAGGTTGAAAGTAGCTCCAACACCAGTGGACACTCAACTCAGTTCCCAAGGATCGGAATTCCACAGCACAGTCTGATGTTCACTGTCAGTGATACCAATTCATCTGAAAGCTGGTAGTGATCTCATCACAGCCACACTGACCAGAAGCCAGGCAACAGGTGCCAGCGCAAAAGGCTCCTGGACCTCTCCAACCAAACAAGGAAGTACCATCAAGCCTTGAGCAGCCAAGGATTCAGCCAGGTGAGAGCTGGTCATGGGAACTACCAGCAGGGTAGAGACACATGGCACAGTCATCTCTGAGCTACAGCAGAAACAGTGCTGTGAGACAACAAAGAGGACCAAGAGAGAAGCTGCAGTCTCTCAAAGCTTAGACAGGACAGAGTGTCTTCTCAGAACGTTTACTAATTACATGAAGCTCAGAGGGTTGGCTGGGTTCACCCCAGCCCACAAACCCATCTCCAACCTGAAGGCTGTGCAGCCATTCAGCAAGATTTGGACAGACTAGAGAGCTGGGCAAAGAGGAACCTAATGAGGTTCAACAAGAGCAAGTGCAGAATCCTGCACCTGGGAAGGAACAATAAAATGCAGCAGTGCAGGTTAGGAGGCAATCTGCTAGAGAGCAGCAATGTAGAGAATGACCTTGGAGTCCTGGTGGACAACAAGTTATCCATTGGACAGCAATACGCCCTTGTGGTCAAGAAAGCAAATCATATCCTGGGGTGCATCAAAAAGAGTGTGTCCAGCAGATCAATAGAAGTTCTCTTCCCCCTCTACTCTGCTCTAGTGAGGCCTCACCCAGAGTACTGCATCCAGTTCTGGACTCCCCAGTTCAAGAGGGACAGACTTGAAAAAGTCCAGTGGAGGTCTGCGAGGATGATTGAGGGACCGAAACACCTATTTTATGAGGAAAGGCTAAGAAATCTCAGGCTTTTTTTTTGTCTGGAGAGAAGACCAAGACGGGATCTAATTAATGTCTATAGATACATGAGGGCTGGGCATCAAGAAGGCAGGGACAACCTCTTTTCATCTGTGAGCTGTGATTAGACAAGGAGTAATGGATTCAAGCTTGAGCACACAATGTTCCACCTCAACATGAAGAAGAACTTTACTATAAAGGTTACGAAGCACTGGAATGGGTTCCACAGAGAGCTTGTGGGGTCTCCTTCTCTGGAGACTTTCCAGAGCTGACTGGACATATTTCTGAGTGATCTGCCCTAGTTTTGGTCCTGCTCTGGCAGGGGTGTTGGACTTAATCTTCAGAAGTCTCATCCAACTGCTAACATTCTGTGATGGCTGAATATCCATGTAAGACAGCCATTCAGAGAGAACAGTGCCTGATAACCCAGTACCCTGAGGCAACGAGATCCTTCACCTGTGTTGTTTGTAAGCAGTCATCTCTGTCAACCCAGCAACCCCCAAGCTCTGCTCTTCACATTCATCTTTCCAAAAAACTGGTTCAGCCAGAAGACCAACTCATGGATGCACCATGAAAGTTATCATCACCCACTACATTTTCTCCAGGCATCAAGAGAGGACGCCCAGGCCTGGGGGAGGTTTGGGCAGTGTCATAAATGCTCAGTCTTAGCCTGGGCATTTGCAGGTTAAGAAGCCAGAGGTATGACAAGTGTGTCGCCAGATGGGCAACTCTCATGAAGCTAGTTCTTCTCCTGTGCTCCAGAACATCCTTTGAAGGTTCAGTTGTGGCAGCCACTCTTCTCTCTCTACTGCTGAGGTGGCACTGAAGGATGTTAAGAAGCCAACTCCTGAATTAAAAAGCCTATGGGAGATTAGATCCAGCATCTGGAGTTAGCCCTGGAAGCAGATGGTGGATCACAATG
Organism: Upupa epops; assembly: GCA_013397515.1. Taxonomy (NCBI): domain Eukaryota; kingdom Metazoa; phylum Chordata; class Aves; order Bucerotiformes; family Upupidae; genus Upupa; species Upupa epops. Next base: position 203,002 of record VZRI01004996.1, on the reverse strand, counting down.
GCACACCAAGCGGCTTTCACCCTTCTCCACACAAGCAGCCACTCTGCTCTGGTGGTGCCTCCTAAGAGCAGCTCTGGACACACACAGAGCCTGGCCAGCAAGAGCCAGAGATGTGTCATGTCAAGCACACACTCCAGAGTGTAGTGAGGCAATGCCACCGCACTGCAGATGCCTAGCTGAGCAGGCAAGAGGTGATACCACCTCCTTGAGTGGGTTGTCTATACAAGGGTTCCAACAAAGGTTTGTTTTTGACACACTGGTTACATGGTTTTCCCCATCTAACCCCTTGGATGCACCCAAGCAAGGCAGAGCCTATCATCAACATCTCCTGGGCTTCCAAGGTGATTCCCACCATGGAGAGGACATGGAGGTCCCCAGGGACACCACAGCTTCACTCTGCCACCCTGGTTAGCTGTGGTGATGGCAAAGCTGAAGCCACCACTGCAGGGACCAGGGGCCAACCTGCACCCCACCCAGGGCCACTCCATGTTGCTTAGCTGGGAAACGTGGTTGCATCCTGCCTCCACAGGGTGGTGGTTACGGATTAAGGAGTCTTAAATGTCAGACTACCAGGCGCTCTCTGGAAATCCACTTATCTCCGCTGCCACTCGGAGCGGCCGGAGCCGGGCGGTTATGGAGATAACACGATTTGAAGCGTCCACCCGAGCATTGCAGGGCTGCGGGTGCCCTGCGGACAACACCAGGCATATCCTCCCCTCCTCCGCTCACCCAGCTGCTGCCCAGACAGCCAGGTGACGGCCGCACTGCTCAGCCCTAAGGGGCCTGCACTCCACCTGTAAGACACCCCCCTTCCCCAGTTAAGGGGGCAAGGAAGGCTTGGCAGCCTCACCTCCCCGGCACTCATCCATCCCCCCCATGCCAACGCTGCGCNAGATCTGCGCTCACACAAGCCCAGCTCGCAGCCAAGCAGCATCTGACATTCACGCGCCGTGGCATGGCTCTCTGCCGCTCGCCCACTCTCCCCAGCTTGGCATCACCTCGCCTAACACTGTCCCCTTGGAGATACAGCATCACTCTCAGCCCAGCAGAACCCCCATGCCCTCAGCAAAGCATCCCCCAGGCCCTCCTGGAAGGACTCCAGCTAGGCACCCATGTCCCCTCCACCAAGTGAGGTCTCCAAGTTTATTTCAGGGCTGTGATGTTCAGGAGACCAGGGCGAATGACCCAAGGACATTTGTGCCAGGTGGACAGATGCCAGCTACAATGGACATCCTGGGAGGAACCCCACAAGGCATTGCTAGGGGCCATGGGGGGAGACAAGGCAAGGCTTCAACCCAGGGAGACCCACACACACCAGCCGAGGCTGAGCTAAGACATGTGAATCACTCCCATTAACAGATGGGGCAATTACAGTACAAATTACTTGGGGTCTCACCAATAACCAGGTCACCAACAGAGCGATCAGCAGACGCAGGACTCCAAGAAGTTAATTAAAAATAAGAAAAAAAGTTGTAGGCACAGCCACATGGGAATACTTGATGACAAAGAACCCCAAATCCATCAGTACCAACTCCTAGAACCACCTGCAATGGTGCCCAAACCCATTAGCACCATGTCCAAGTACCACCTCCAGTGGAGCCCAGATCTATTACTACCACCTCCAAGTGCTATCTGCAATAGTCCCCAAATCCATTAATGCCACCTCCAGTGGTGCCCAAATTGATCAATGACACCTCCAAGAGCTGCTCCAGCCCAGAGAGCTCACCAAGCACTCCCAAACCTAACAAATCTCCATCCCTCCACAGCAGCTCTGTGGTGGCAAATCACAAACCAAGGGACTGTTCCACATCCCAGGAGAGCCAGTGGTGGAAAGAACCAGAGCACCCATGCTGGCACCTGAGTGAGGAAGAACCTCATTCTTGAGAGCATCAGGATCAGTTTGGCCATTAATAGGTACTGGGCACCTCTTGGTCCTTAATGATGATGACAAATCATTTTTACCACCAGAAAGGCTGCCACACCATCGGAAAGCTGCCAGGGTCCACAAATGGCAACTATTGACAGATGTCTAAGAGGACGGCAAATAATCCTGTCTTCCTCTGGGAGGATTCGGGTCGCCCTCGCCTTTGCTGGGGGTTTATCCATTGTCTGGATCTGCCAGCAGTTGTTATTTTTGGTCAGCACCTTGTTTTGCTTGGCCTCACTGGCAGAAGGGAAAGAGGAGGGAGAAAACGGTAGAAGACTGCATGTCCATGGCTTGCTGGTGGGAAGAAGATCAGCTTTAAAAAGGGGCAGTTGGCCATCATACAGCCCTTAAGGAGTCCAGGTTAGCCTTTGACTCAGCCCCACAGCCTTGCTAAGTAGAGACAAAACTTGCAACAGCAGTGAGGCTGGCCAGCCCATGCATCACAGCCTGCCTGCTCTGGTGCTTGGATGAACTGCTCCCAGTAAAGCAAATGAACTACAGAAACTTGAGAGGTTTAGAGGTTGCAGGTCTTGCTGCCCAGCTGCCAGCCCCAACCCAAGCCAGCTGTGCCTACAGAGCCATATAAGCCTCAGGTCCATCCAGAGGGGTAAAAAAAACACTGAGGAGAGCCACAAAGGCAGGCCCCTGACCTCTCCTGCACTATGGCATCTCAGGAAAGTCCTGCTGGCAGGTCCCAACCTGCCCAGTGGCTTGGGCTCAACAGCACTGTGGGACACAGTTCAGCCAGCCACTGGGTCTATACCTGTCCCTCCAAACTGGGTACAACAGCAGGTGCAGGCAGAGCCAGGGTATTAGACATGCCAGAGCTCCTCAGGAAAAGTAACACAGCCATGCCCCAAGACTTTGCACTTCTCTCCATCTACTTGGCAGCAACTCTTGGAGCATCCCCACTCAGCAGCAAGGCAACACTCAAAGTCCTTCTGCGTTGCCTTTCCACCACCATGCATAGACAATAAAAAGCTGCTTCCCTGCTCAGTGGGCTTTTGCTCCTGCAAGAGATGAAGGGCATGCAGCACAAAAAAATGTCTCTCCCGAGCTTTCCCCACACTCAGCGCCGCTTGTCATTCAAGCAAACCCCACGGCCTTTAAGCTGCCAAGGTACCAGAGCTGCTCCGGAATCAGAGTTCGCTCGGCTCCTGCCCTGGAGCAAGGAATCTGAAACGCTGCCACTGGAAACGAAACAGAGCATCCGTCATTTTACTTGCCAGGAATATATCCAGCCCCCAAAAAAAGAAATGCCGCCTGCAAAAGAGCCAGCAACAAAAGCCCTCAATTTCGCCAGCATTGGGCATTTCCACCCAGCTCCCAATTCTCTGCTGAATTCACAATCACACAAAATAAAAAGAGCAGTGGTGTTGGGTCAGGGCCAATGGGGCCAGAGCTGTTTCAGGGATGGGAGAAGGGTGCTGGGTCAGGATAGCTGGTGGGGAAATCCATAGGTTTGGGAAAAAAAAGGAAGCAGGTGGCAGAGACAGGGCTGGTGGGGATGAAAACTCCCTCCCACCACCATCTAACCAGCACATCCAAGCACAGCCAGTCCAGTTGCTGAGGGTGCCTTCGAGAAGCCCACAAACCACCCCCAGCCAGGCAGGTCACCACCCCCTGGCCATTCCTAGTCGCATCCCCAGGAAAAGGAGCAGTGCATTCCCAGCCAGCCCAGCCCCCAGCCCAGGCACGCCAACCCAAATATCTTCAAGAGGCGCTCCCCTCCATGGGAACAGCGACTCAACACAGAGTTCACATGCCCCAGCAATGCCTGATTAAACTCCCAAACTCCAAGGGAATACCCCTGAGGCTGTCTGAAGATAAGCTAGGAGCTAGACTGCTCTCAGGAAATGCAGGAATTGGGAAAGAGCAATCACTTTTCTTTTAAATCCAGAAAAATACAGGACAAACCATCCCCCCCACCCCCTGCACTCTAGCTCAGACACAAGGGCTCACCCAAGCTCAATGCTCTGTGCTCCAAGAGTTTCCCACTCCCTAGGCATGAACCAGGGGTCACAGGAGACCCAAACACTTAGTCAAATCCTGCTGAAGGCTGTGGGGATGGAAAGCAGAAATCCAGAGCAACTCAATGCAGCACAGGCAAACTGACAGTGACCTGATGGGCTCTGCATGCTGGGATGAAAACGCTGTGCAAGAGGATGGCACTGGAGACTTGGGTGGTGGGTTGCTGCTCCAAGGCCAGCAGGTACCAGAGTTACAGAAGCCAGGCACACTTGCTGCTGACATTTCACAGACTTGTGAAGCTCTGCAGGTGGTCAATCATTTCAGTTCACTGGTTCCACCTGTTGTTGGTTCTCCTGGGACCTTCATTGCCCCTTTGGCTTCTCCATGACATGTAGGCATAGCACTAGAACCAGATCTCCCAAGCTCTCTGCACACTCAAGGACAAGAGCAGTCAAGGAAACCATGTACAAGCAGTCAATGCACTGGGCAAGCTGGAGCTTCCCAGGATAAATGAAAAGATGATGCTCCTCCTTTTTGAACCTGGTGGAGAACGTGGAGCAAGAAGTAACTTGTCCTCTGAGAAAGCAGAGCTGCAAAAAGGGTTTACACCATGTCCTGGGGATCAGTGAGCCCTGACACTAGTGAACACCAGGGTGAGTGAGAGAGAAGATCCCAATAGCAGCCAAATGTAATTTCATAACTTCTACCTTCAACAAGGAAGAAGATCTGCACTGAATGCACACTGTGTTCTTGGATGGGCAAATGTGTCTAAGCACAGGTGAGGCACCCCACACCAAGCTCTCCTTCACAAGAGATGTCTAACAGCTCTCTTGGTCCTTGACACTTCAAGGATCAACCTGAGGTAGGCAGTTTTCCTCCCCTGGGGAGGGATGGAAGAACAACAGGCCTGGGCAAGCTGATGAGCAAAAGTGTTAGGAAAACAGTTTGCAGCAAGATAATAGATCAAGAAGTTCTATCTCCGAGATGTCGTGGCATGGTGGGCAGCGATTATACTAACAAGGCCCAGCTTCTCTCTCTGACTAGGCATTAGTCTGGCTGCAAGATGCAACTGGATGGCTGCAAACCCTTACAGTTTTGTTGGATATCTCACACATAGCTATCAGACCCTTCCACGTATGAAGAAATGAATGCAAGAAAAGCTTGCAAGAAAGAAGGGATAATGTAATTGCCAGTACTGTGCCTTATCAGAAAAGCACAACTGAGACAGGTGAAGCTGGAGATCTCAAAGGACCAGTCACAAGACAGTTGGAAAGCAGAGCTGGGCCCTAGGGAGGAGGAAAGGGCCACAATCAGCCATGACAAGAGGCAAGACAAAGGGACCCTCAAATGAAAAAAGGTGCCAGACACACAGTAGGCAACAGAGAGGTTCACTCTGTTTGTGAATAATCCATCTCACATGTTATGACCTTATGGAGATGTGCTTTGAGGAGACTTGATTACAGAATGTAAGCATCCTGGACTCACTGGTCTATTGTGGTCCTCTGAAGGTCTACAACTAAAACTAGAGTTACCTATCAGTGCTCCTGTCTCTTCTCACTTCCTCAAATCTGAGGAACAAGGTGGTAAGCTGAAACAGCAGAGAGCAAGTTGGATGTTATAGCCACAGCCAGCACCTGCCATGTGGTGGTCTACCCTTTCCACAGCTGGCCCAGGAGGGGTTCAGAGCCCCCAGCCCCCTGGATCCACACTGCAAGAGAAATATCTTGAACTACACAGAAGAGTTTTACCCCCTGCTCTCCTGAATCCAAAACCCAGGACACCCTCTCCAAATGGATACTCCTGCAGCAGCAGCAGCAAGTCCCTGAGATAGAAGGAACGAGGCCACCTGAGTGTGAGATACCACCTACTCTCAGCTTCCACAATGGACACCTCCTCCATGTTAGTGTTTTCTCCCTGCCCAGCTTGTCCCCACAGCCCCTGCTTGTTCCCCAGGCTCCCTTAGACTGTCACCATGGAGTTCCATCAGCCTCCATCCCTGAACGAGAAGAATCTGTTTTACAGGCAGTAAATTGGGCAGAAAAGAAACCTGTCCCCATAGTTAGGATAAGCTGTCAACATTTTAGGGGCTATTTGCATGCCTTTCTTGGGGGGTGGGTGGCAAATCCAAGGTGTGACTAGGACAGGGTGGGAGCAATAATGAGTTGACCAAGTGGATGAAGGCACATTTACATTCCAAGGGCTCCACAAATCCACCCTTGGGTTTTTTAGGTCCTCTGTTAGTTTCAGACATATTTCATATAGGGCACATCCAAGTTAAGAGCAGACAAAAATTGCCCACTGCTTCCTGACAAGTTTTCCCTTGACCAGGGTGGTTCAGACTTGATTATCTTAGAGATCTCTTCCAGCTGTAATGATACTATGATTTCCCACCTTTGTGTAGCCTGGTTGGAGCCATGTGGCCTCTCTGCACCTTCTGATGAGATGACATGAAGCTGGACCTCTGTACTGGGAGGAGGACTATCCTCCTTAAGGATTTTTCAGGGAATGAGGTAATTCTTTACCCCAGTGATGCATTTTAGTGATGCCTCAAACCCAAAACCCCACCCCAGGGAAATGTCCTGCACCCATGGGGGATCTGGGATGGGCATCTCCAGAGGATGGCTCCACCAGCATTGTCATGTCCCCACATGGGGCTTCAGCTCAAAATGTTTAAGCTGGAGTAGTGCAAGTCCAACCTGCAGTCCCCCAAGGCATAAGGCTCCCTGAGCTCTTAATGGGCTTACAGAGCTGCTGGGACCAGAGTAGCTTCCCCAGCACAGGGGCATCAGGGACTTAAAGGCGTTGTTGGCTGGCAGCCCCTTGTGGTACCATGAACACCAGCCATCCCTGGTACAGTGGGGCCACCCACTTGCCCTTTTACAGTGGGGTTATTGCTGACACCACCAAACACTCAGCTTGCTCCCCACCCTATCCCAAATCCCACATGCCCTCCTCCAGGCTGGCATCCCCTGCTCAGCCTCAAGGACAAAAGCACATGCATGGCCCCAACACTGTGCCCAGCAAGGATGGAGAGGGCCAACACACCATCCCACACCAGGAAATCCTGGTATTCCACCCTCGGATCAAGCTCAGGGGACCGGGAACGATTGAGTGGGGATATCCAGGAAAAAATCCTGCTGAAAAACAGCAAAACCCCATCCTGATAAACCTGACCCTCACTACCATGCCCTGCTCCAGGAGTGATAGCTGGGTCTTATTTCTTTAATGTATTTTGGGGCCTTGGACTTGAACGAGTAGGTTCATGCCTTTGGGTAATTCTTAGGGAGGAAATATACGAAAAAGAAGGAAAAAAAAAAGAAAACAAAAAACCTGGGGACACAACTGAGCTCCTGCGATTTCCATATCAGCTGCCGTACATGCACATGGCATGGAAAAAATCCTTTGGAAATTTCTGCTTGAAAATTAAAAAAAAAATTAAATAAAGGAAAACCCACAGAAGGCTGAGCTCACCGGACACAGCATGCCAGGAGGGGCTGACAGAGCTGTTACGGTCTATTGGGCCAATAATCCACAAACTAAGACGGATTTATTGTACATGGCAGATCGTAACAGCTCCAAAGAAACCATCACTGTCTCCCAGCGCTTAAAATTCACTTTCTTGGGTGAAAAGAAAGGGCCAAAATATGGCTTTACGAGATAAGATGCACGGTCGTACCATTCTGTGACAGGCAGAAGCCTGTGCAAACACATATATGTAGCTGGGCTTTTTTTCTTGATATATAAATAAATAAAATATCTCCTCTTCACAAGCACGACTGCATTACCCAGCTTGGAGCACTGTGTTACCACCAGATTACCCAGCTTGGGTTCACCTCCGTTAGCAAGATGGATTTGCAGGGAATGTTGTTTCTGCCCCAATATTGCCACCTGAACACAGTGGGAGATAAAAATGAAATTACACAAAGCCAACTCGAGCCCCTGTACCGCTCTAGCTTGTGTGGACACATGGGTTTGGGTCTTCTCTCCTTAGCAAGTGTGAAGCCTCCAAGAAGCAAGGTACTAGAACAGTGAGCAGGGAAAACACCATGACAGGAAGTCCAGGATGGAGGGGACGTTTAAAAAAAAGCAAAAATACTGATAATACTGAAGGGCAGAGACAGTACTTTCATTTATAGCTTTGTTTCAGGGCAGACAGGAGCCCTGGCCAGTAAAGGGGAGCAGGACAAGAAGCGAGACCAGCCTGACTCTGGCAGTAATTGCGGCGTCTGTTCAAATCGCTGCGCTGCTGGAAATCACACTGGGCCCGGCTGAGAGCTTACCGGCCGGCTGATCATATCAGACGGGGATCAAAAAGGCTCAGCTAACGGGTTTAGTGCATGGTTTGTCCCAGTCGGTGCTGCCACCGACAGGGGAGGACAGACCCAGGGAGGGGCTGTGCAGCCAAGGTGCACATGGGACTGAGCAACCCGTAGCGGGGTGATACCTGGAGGGATGCTGTGTGAACAGCCACCCCTGAAGATCCCAGGCATCACAACTGATGATGAATTGGACAATTGGCTTGCCCTGCCAGCACCCACCAGGCCCCTGGCTGCACCCCAAAGACATACCAAGGGATGCAAGCAGCAGGATGCTGGAGCAGATGAGGAGAGCAGCTTTCAGTCCTGCTTGGGGACTCAGAGTGAAGCCAACAGGCAAAAATGGGCAAAGGTAGGGGATATGTTCAGGGTACAACCCCCCAACAAGCAGTACAGCCTGGCCATGGATGAGCCGGACAGCTCCAGGGAGAGAGTTGAGCCGAGTAATGAGAGCAGGAGGCTGTGAGTCAGCAAACGATGCGTAACCTCACCGAGGTTGACAATGAGGCAAAGATGGCAGTTTCGACCGAGAGTGCCCGCTGAAAGGGCACATTTAGATATGCAAGAAGCAGCAACTCCTAACGACCGCCAGGCTGATGACCCACTCTGCAAACCACACTGCTCCACAGCCACCATCCAGCTGCCAAATCCTTGGTGCCTTTCTCCAAAATCATGGCTAACAGAGACATACATGGTTGCTCACAGCCCAAACCCCACAGAAGCAAGGGAGCAGGAACCAGTTTTAAGAAAACAATGTTCAGCAGGGGTAAGAGCCAGACAGCCTCCCCTCCAGCACCCCAGCATGCTTTGCTCAGGATGCCCTGTAGAGAATAGCATCTGGCAGTGGCCATTGCCCCAGCACACCCGTCACGTCACGTTCCAGGATGGATATGAAGGGTGAGGTTAGGCTTGGTAGCAAATCCTAGCTCCAATGAACAGGATCCCACCCCAATGCATGTTCCCATTTTTTGGGGGGGTCCATCAGGGCTGCAGGCAGGTAGGGCCCCGACACACAGCAGCCCTCAGTGAGGAGAGTTTAATTAACCCTGGAAAGAAATCGTTAAACGGCCAGCCCGGGTAATCAATGCAGAAGGGGCAGCTTGCAGCCTAGGGACCATCTGCTCCAGCGAGGGATGGCAGCTCATCGTCCCTCCCTCACCACCCTTCACCCCACACTTGCTGGGAAGACACCATGGGGCAGCTGGTTCAGGGGCCCAATTCTGAGCTTAACACTGGCCAAGATGCCCCCCAGGCAGGATGGAGTCCCTCTGCCCCTCGCCTCACCCCTTGCTTCCTGTAAAGCTTCAGGTCCCTGAACCACATGATTTCCTACACATGCAGCATTCCCAGCACAAAGCCCAGTCAGAGGGTCCAGCCCCAGGGAAACCTGTTCAGGGATGTGACCAAGCATCCTCACTCTACAGCTATTTTCACCCATAAGATGACTTTGGGGCAGTCTCAACCTCGAGGTCACTGCTGAGTCTGTTGGAGTGCCCTGTCCCCTGCACACACCTACAGACAGACTCCTAGGTGAGAACCAGCTACCATGGGTCACCACAATTGTCCCTGTCCCTACCTGCCAGTAGGGCAAGGATCTCCCATGGCAGCCAGAACCTGCCACAGACAGGAGGCAGATCCCTGGAAGGTGAGAAAAAACATCCTCCCAGATGGAACTCAGCAAGCCCAGAAGTGTTACTTTCCCCTCACCTATGTAAGGACCTTCTACCATCACCACACTCGACCCAGCTCTCAGTACCACCACACCCTGAGAAGCCCATGGGGACACAGCACGAGCACAACCCCACCTGGGCGACACAGATGGAGCCCAGCTACATGGTGGGGAGTGCTGGTGAAGCAGACACTTGGATGGAGCCACAGGCACCCACCTCCTGGTATGGATCTGTCCCTTGGCCCTTGAGAGGTGAAGGGACATACCCAAGGAGGAGGAGCACTGCATCTCAGGGAAAGACCCCTGCACATACACCCTTGAATACCAGCACCACAATACAGGCATGGGTACTGGGCATCAGTACAAGCTAGAGAGCCAACTCTGCTAACAGGGAAAAGCCCTGGTGCATTTGGTTTCTGACCATCAGTGGCTGCTGGGACTACTGGCATGGAATCACCAGCACATCCCACCATACCAGAACAACCATGTTCAGGGGGATGCTTGTGGCACCAGCACCACCAATGGTATCCACCACCCTGCCACAGGACATGGGGATGAGGGTTTCTTCCCATTCCTGCCAGTCTGAGCAGTTGTCCTCCCCTCATGCTGGTGCTCAGCCCCTCAAACTGGAGCTCAACCCCAGAACCAGTGCTTAGCCACCACAAACCATTACTTAAAACCCCAAAATCGTGCTCAATCCCCATGCCAGTGCTCAGACCCCAAATTAGTGCTCAGGCCCCCAAAACAGTGTTTGATCCCCAAGTTGGTACTTAGCTCCCCAGAATGATGCATGACCCTCAAGCCAGTGCTCAGCCTCTCAAATCAGTGTTCAACTCCCACAAACCAGTGTTTAACCCTTAAACCAGTGCCTGACCCCAAGCCAGTGCTTACCTCTCCAGAATTACACCTGACCACCAAGTTCTCAGCATCCCAAAACCACACTCACCTCCTAAGCTGATCCTCAGCTCTCTGAAATGTGTTTGACCCACACCAGTGCTCAGCCCATCAAAGCGCTGTTCAGCCCTCTAAACCAGTGCTCAACACCCTAAATTGCTGCATAACTCTCAAACCAATGTTCAGTCCCCAAAATAGTCCTCAACCCTAAGCAGGTCCTTAGACCCCTAAAACAACAGTTTATGAGTGCTCAGCCCCCCAGAAGTGTTTGACATCCAAACCATGCTCAGCCCACTACCAAAGGTTCAGCCTCAACAAAGGCTCAACCCCACCAGGAAGTGCTCGGTGCAGGGCTGGACATCACTGGAGCAGTCATGGTTGCAGATGAGAGGTCTGGGGTCCCAAGGGAGAAATTTCCTCGGGACCAGCCCTGCCCCAGGGAGAAGGGATGAGATGCTGGGGAACACCACTGCCCATTCTCCCCCAGAGACAGCTACTCCGGTTTCCCCTCCATGCACATAATACTTGTATTGTCCTTCAGAAAGGCCAGATAGCCCAGAATGGGGGGTCTCCCCAACTTCCTTTGCCCCCACTTTCAGCATCAAACCCCTCCATCACCAGAGCAACATAGGAGCACTATGTCAGTCCCTTCCAGCCAGCCCTCAGGGCATGAACCCAGTGCTGCAGGGAGCGTCTGGGATTCTCAGGTGTGACCAGTACATGTCCCATCATTGATAGGGAGAGCTGTGGGAGCAGAGAGATTATTGCCAGTTGCCTGAGGGTGTTTCCCAGCCTTATCTGTTGAGTTACCCACCTCTGGGACAGGCTGCTGAAACCATCATCTTGCAGCCCAGTACCAGTTGCTTCCAGGATAAGGCTGGTGGTTTTCCAAAAAGTGTACCTCCCAAATTAATCCCATTCTCATCACCCATTGCCAGTTCTGCCTGTGATCACCCAGCACCAGTCATGGCCAGCCTGACCCCTAGGGAAAGGCCACAAGCTCCCCCAGATCCTCTATTCCCTTCCCCAGATCTGGCATCTCTGGATCCAAAAACACAGCCCCCATCCCTACCCTGTCCTCCCATCCCTCCCTGCAATCCCCTTGACCCCTAAACGAAATGCCAGCCATGGCATGAATTCATTCTGTTTTAATCTTCACGGTGCATCAGCACAGGGGTAAAAGAAAAAACACCTTTTTTCCTTATTTTTTTTTTTTGGGTCTTAATCTTTACCTGGGGTCATATTTACTAATCCTCTCGCTAATCCCCCAACGCCTTCACAAACTAGAAAGCCCCATCCCCATCCTCCACCAGCAACTGCTGCTGCTCCCAGCCAGGGAGCACCAAGAGCCCCGCAACCACAAGCCAAAACCCCCAGGCACCATGGATTTAGCACTCAAGGTGACTCTGTTTTTTCTCAGACAAGGATGGAATGGATGGAGGGACAGAGGCTTCTAAAGAAGTGAGGACAGGGGTCCCTGTAGATGAGGGAGCAGAAGGCTCTGTAGAGTGGGGTCATTGCAGATGAGGCAGAGAAAAATAGGGACAGAGGAGGGAGACAGAAGGAAGGGACAAGGAACCCTGCAGATGGTGAAGACAGGGATCCCTACAGACCCACACTTCCACACCAACCTCCTGCTGTGCCACTACCACACTGATGTTGCTCCCAGCTTGTGCTGCAGTAAGGGACTGCATAGAGACTGCATGGCAAGGCATGGCAAGATGGAAGGGGTTGTCCACAATCCTGCCCTGGTGGCCCCCAGCCCACTGTGGGTCCTCATGTCCTGCTGGTGGCCAGTGACCTAACCGGTTATGGCAGCATGGCCCTCTCGGCCACAAGACAGCGTGCACTCGATGCAGTCAGCACCTCGCCATGCCAGGCTGGAATTTGCAAGCTGTCCTGATGCATTAAAGCGCAAATGCCTGCTCCCAGACCTGTCCGGGCCATGCTACACCATGGCATCCCCTCTCCAGGAATGCCAACACTGGGCCAGCTGTCCCCAAGGGCAGCCAGAGCCACCCTCATCATCTTCATCTTCCACATTTGCTTTTTTCCTCTCACCCAGGCTTTAAATAGCTCCTTCAGCAGAGCAGGGAGATGCTGCCAGGCTCCTGCTGCCACCACGGCAAGGATGGGGACACTGGGGACATCAAAAGCAGAGGGTCCTCATAGCAGCAAGATAGCACCATTGACAATGGTGCCCTTAGGATGGTAAGCTCAGTGGTGTGCAGCAGGGCACAGAGTGGATTGGGAGGAACAGACATGGGCGGACAGATGGATGGGATGTTGAAGCCAGCTGGGAACAGGCTACAGTGTCCTCGGGGAGCAAGATGTGCCCTGGGGATTCCAGGGTCCCCCCTTTCTTCCTCTCAGGTCCATTCCCCATGCTGGGTGCTACCATCTCACATTCTCCATCCTGGGGCCCTTCTGAGAGCCCTCTGCTCTCAGAACACCCCCAGGGGCCCCATCCAGGCACCTATCACACACACTCCTCCAGATCTTTCCTGCGGAAAGTCTGGGCACCTGCCATGGCTGCAGGCAGAGGGGACATCCCACTCCCCAGCCTTGGCACACAGTCAACCCAACGATGCTCTTTAATTGCGATGGGACCTGCAAGGGGTCACATCCATCCTGCAGACAGACAAGATAGGTTCAACTGGCCACTCCAATCCCAGTTGGCACAGGGCAAATGGCAGTGGGATGCCCATGGGAAGAGAGAATAGCAACAGCCACTTGGAATAGGAGTGTGAAGAAATGCCTCTTGCGTGCTCTGTCCGGAGCCAGCTAACAAGGCCATATTTGAAATGCTTCGCATACCTCTGGTCATCAGATTAGCTAGACGCAGAAGGTAAAGCAGAGGGCAAAGAGAGCGCTCCTGAGCCAGCAATCCTCAGCCACTAGCTCCCACGGGCTGGGGGAATTAGGGAAAAGTCCCAGCCAGCAGTGGGGAGCACCTACAGGCATCCCAGAAGCAATAATTTCCAAGAATCAATCTCCCTGTTGTGAACCAAATTGGACACAGCACAGATAGGGGAAGGGAAGGTGGGGAAGGACAACCCAGCCTAGCACTCAGAATCCCAGGCTCAGCAGCCTGTTGCGATGTCCCAGCCACCAGCCACTCCCACTCCTCAATCTCCCCATGGCCCAGACACACCTGGACCTACTGAAACACCTTTCAGAGTACAAAGGAGGCTCCAAGGAAAGTCAGAGAGAGACTTCTTACGAGGGCCTGTCATGACATGACAAGGAGCTACAGTTACAAACTAAAAGATGGGACATAGGGAAGAAATGTGTTAAAATGAAGGTGTTGAGACATGGGGTGGGAGAAGTTGTGGATGCTCCATCATTGAAAGTGGTCAAGGCCAGGTTGGTCTGGGCTTTGAACTACCTGATCTAATGGAACATACTCCTAGATCTTCTGGTGGATAGCTGGTCTAGATGATCTTTGACTGTCCTCTCCAACACAAATGGGTCATTAACAGTAGACAAGACTCCATACAGTCTCCAAGTAATGTCTGGGCACAGCTCAGTGCTCACTGGACCCAAACAGAAACACAGACTCGTATAAAGCAGAGGGCAGAGCCCTCTGAAGTGGTCTTACTCTGGTGTGGTTTGCATTTCCCACAGATATAGACTTCTCTCATTCAGGCTTTGCACCCATGTCAGTGGGTCTCAATCTACCCTTAAAACATCAATGCTCCTTGAGCACAAACAGTCCTCCCTGGAGACACACCAGCAACAGGAGAGGCTGGAGAGCAGGAAATGACCTCAACAGTAAGTGAGCACAGAGGAAGAGATTCTACAGAGAACAGAGGGAGCAGAGCTGAGAACACCAGATCCGCAAATGTTTGGGGCCCTTCAGACTCAGGATGTGCAAGTGAGAGACACAGGACTTGAATCTGAAGCCAAACTGCTTTTCTCAGCCAATTTCTGTGGAAGACAGAAGCAGAAAAGCCACAAGGGCAGGTTTTAGCAAAAAGAAGGGAGAACGGATGACCCCAGGAGATCACCTGCAGTGAGCAACCACCAGCAAACAAAGTGATGACCAGCAGCAGCACAAAAGAACACTGGAGGTGAACATGCACAACCTCATCATACCAGAGTATAATCCCTACCATTGCTTATGTCTGGGCTACCCTCAAGAAGCTCAGCTAAGTCGAACAAACCCCAGGGTCAGTTGGGGTCTCATGGGTGACAGCAACCACCCAGAACCCACTGGTTTCACTCAGAAGTATCTTGCAGCCCTCAAGGCTATGAGACCACTGTTCCACAGCCCTGCCACCATGCGAGGTCTGGTGTCATGAAGGTGACAATCAAGCCTTGGGATGAAACCCCATCAGAAGTGACCCAGAAATGACAGGCTGCATCTCACACACAAGTGAGTGGGCACAAGTCTGTGGAGGTGACATGTCCTCATCCTCCAAGCACAGAGGACGTCCAAGTTCAAGCAATGGAAGATGCTTTGGGACAAGTGACACTGTTCAAGGATGAAGACATAGAACCAGACCCTGAAATCCCAAGGAAGACCACAGTGTGGGGGTCTTCACAAGATGGGCACAGCAGGGCCATTATTTGAATCATTTTTCCATGCCATAATAATGGATGGGAAGAAA
Source organism: Upupa epops (assembly GCA_013397515.1). Classification (NCBI taxonomy): domain Eukaryota; kingdom Metazoa; phylum Chordata; class Aves; order Bucerotiformes; family Upupidae; genus Upupa; species Upupa epops. Next base: position 187,612 of record VZRI01004996.1, on the reverse strand, counting down.
CCAGAGACACCAAAGCAGGTTCTTGAAAACCTTCTGACCCTAAAAATCCTTTTATTCACATAATAACAGGCTGCTACCCATGTACAGCAAGGGCTGTCATCTCACACTGTCAACACCCTCCACTTGCCTGCAAGCCATGGGAAAAAGATGAGCCTGAATGAAACCACCCAAAAGACTCTCAACACTAAGGTGTTAATGGACCTAAAAGTTTCTTTTGACTCTGGTGCACAGGTGTCTGGCCCTCTGGGCCATTGGCCCAGGGAAAACATGCCTTCTAGACTCTCACAAAGGCAATGGAACCCACCGGTTGCCCCCAGTCACTCGTTGTAACTCTGCTTCATGCTCTCCCTGGAGTGCTCCTAGGACTCTAGCACTGTAGGTGTCTTAAGGTACATATTGCATAGACAGGGATACAGGCTGCTTTCTCATCCTCATGCACTGATCCTTGGCAGGAACATGTTCCACTAGGTCAGGTTGCTCCAAGCCCCATCCAGCTTAGCCTTAAACATGTCCAGGGATGGAGCATCCACAGCTCCTCTGGGCAGCCTGTCCCAGAGTCTCACCACCACATCGTAACACATTTTTTCCTTATGTACAATCTAGTCCTGTCCTCTTGCCCCTTGTCCAGTTTCTCCAGGTCTTGGAAAAAAAGTCTCTTTCCATCTTCAGTGTCTTGAATATTTATTGAAAGTCTACCCTAAGCTCACCCCAAAGCCTTCTCTTCTTCAACCCAAACAACTTCATCTCTGTCACTCTGGCTTCCCTATAGCAGAGCTGTACCAGCCCTTGGACCATTTCTGTGGCCTCCTCTGGACCCAGTCCAACAAATCCATGTCTGTCTTTTACTGGGGACCCTAGAGCTGGATGTGGACTCCAGGGTGGGGGAGGTCTTAACATTATAGAGCAGAGGGGAACAATCCTTTTCCTTGACCTGCTGGTCACACAGCCTAGGAGATGCTTGGCTTTCTGGGTTGTGAATGCACATTACTGTCTCATATCTCACCAGAATCCCCCAGTCCTCCACAGGGCTGCTCTAACCTATGCATCACCAGGCTGTGCTGGTACTGGGGGTTGCCCTCACCTAGGTGCAGGACATTGCAGTTTGCATGGCTGAATCTCTCATCATTCCTCCTGCCTTATCATCTACATGGAAGAAATGCAGATCTCACACACCAGCTATCATCAGTGTCCCTATACCTTCCCAAGCCACATCCCAATATCCCCACCAGGATGGGAGCCACCTTCTTCCAAGAAGGCTGAGCTTCCAAGTTTGGCTGAGCTTCAAGAGCCCCATTCACTGGGAGGACACCTGGTGCCCTGGATATCAGGGACAAGTGAGGGTCCCCTCCAGGCCAGAGGGGACTTGCAAGACTCCCCCACACTCCCAGGAGTCAAAGTCAAGTCAGGAGAAAAGGAGGGGGAAAAAAAGAAAAAAATCTAACCCTTTGGAGTGCAATATTTTAGTTGAGCAGCAGAGCATGAGTAAAGGAGGGAGCTTTTCGTGGTCTGCTGAGTTTAAGCTATGAGCTGAAAGTTTAACTATTAATACACTTAATCAAGAGGTTGTTCCTGCGACTGGTCTTTGGAAAAACAAAAGCGCCAGCAGGGTGAGGAAGAGGCTGGTGAGCAGTGGCAGACACTGCCACCACCCCCAGGAATCGCCCTGCTGAGGGTCAGTGGGGGTGGCTGGGGCTGGGACCAGCCAGGGCTGGATCCAGACTTGGCTGAGCCTTTAACAGCCACGGCAGGAGGTGGGGGGATGCTGGCTGTGAGGGCCAGCATAGATCCAGCCTTTCGCATAGCCCCAGGCAGAAGCTGTGGCAGAAGACACAGTTCTGCAGAGAGGACAAAGCCATCCACCCTCCACCCCACTCCCCAAAGTCCTGCAGCATTCCCAGCTCCTGGATGAGTAGCATCTGCACCTGCCTGGAACAACCCTGGAGGTAGTGTTGGTTGAGCAACCTTCAGTGTTGGGGATCCCCAAAACATCCCCCCCACCTCCCACCTTTGCCAAGGAGGAGAAAGAGGAGGGACAGGCTGGATTGTGGGGTGCTCTGATCCCCTCTCCCTGCACGGACTGGTGCCTGGCAGTGTGGCACTGATCTCCGGCATAATCACCACAAAATCCATGTCAAGGACAACTCAACCACCTCCTGCCTTCTTCTGACCGAGGCAGGGAGAAGGGAACCACCTGGCACAATCCCCACCAAGCTCCTGCCTGCAAGCCCCGCTCTTGGCCAGCAAACAAGCAAAAACCCCCTCCTTGCTCACACGGCCACCAAATCCCCGGGCGGCGCCGGACAGCTGCGGCGGGGGGCCAGGACAAACTTCTGAGTGCCACGGCAGATCCTTTGTTACTTTGCTTTTGTTGTCACAGGCCAGCGCGTCCCCATCACCCCATCACAGCACGTCCCCCTCACACCCCCACAGCCTGAGGTCAGGGCGCAACATCTGCCAGGCTAACAGGGTGGCATCATCCAGGCGACACCAGTAGCCACATGCCAGCTTTGCTGGGCCTTCAGCGGGTTATCTGCTGGCAGCCGGAGCCACCAATGCGCGGTGACACTTTTTGGGTTTGAGGCTTTCACCACGTGATGCCGGTTTGAATTCGATGCGGTGGTAAGAGCTACCAGCACTGCTGGAACTGCCGAGAGCTGGCACCACTGAGTGCTGGCATCCCTGTTGGGTTCAGACACTGGGAACTGAGGTGCTGTTAGAGACGATGGTTCTGTAAAGCTTTTCCAGCTAAAAGATATAAGGGGATGGACAGATGGACAGACAGACAGACGGAAAAGGGTTTCCATGCCTACGCACTCCTGCTGAGCAGTACCTTCAGGGGGTCACCACCTCACCCACCTCCCCCCCCTCTTCTTCCCATCAGACCCCTCCTCATCTCAACTCTGCTGCCCTCCTGGGGAGGAGGATGCAGCTCCAGCGAGGGGACAGGGAGCATGGAGAAGGTAAGTTGTGTGTGTCCATCCCTCCGCATACCCCCGAGAGGTTGAGGGGGGCTGGGGGGGGTTGAGGGGGGTGCCACACAAAGCGGCACAAAGGGGCTGCTGACACAGCAAGGGCCCGTTTCCAGAGAAACAAAACTTCCGCCGGCTTCAGCCCCTCGCCCCAGGTAGCCGGGCTTGTGCATCCCAGCCCCCCTCTCCCCAAATCCTGCCTCAAACCCACACCCCAGGCCCGCAGAATGTCAGCATTAACACACACCACCCCCACCTCCCCCC
>VZRI01004996.1:121037-180400 GCA_013397515.1 Upupa epops | reverse complement strand
GGTACTATAGGACAGCAGCTGGAGGGCTGACAAGGCTGTGGAAGCATTAGATGGGTCCCAGCAGCCTCCACAGCACAAACACATTCCAAAAAACCCAAACCAAACCCAAATTCCCCCCTGCCCTGCCTCAGCCCAGCTACTGCCATCCAAGTGGGTTACAGAGCTGGCACTTGCTTGCCACCACCTCCTCCACACTGGGTGCAGGGCATCTTTTGGTAGAGGGGACCCAAATGTGGCCAGATGCAGCTTCAGAAGCACCAGACCTCAGTGGAATCTCTTATTTTGGGGAGAGGAATGGATTTCAGACACCAGGATGGGGAATCCTGGTGGGACCCAGCACTGGGAAGCAGAATGAGTTTCTCTGGAGGCTGTGCCAGGAGACCACTCACCCCAGCAAGCTGTGAGCAGGCTGGCACAAAACACTTTTTTTTTTAAAGAAACCATTTTTCTCCCCTCGGCCCTGATGATCCAGCCAGTGTTTTTTAGGTGCCAATCTCACCCCCATGCTGCGGGTAAGAGTGATCGACCATCATGTTTGGCTGGCTGCCATGGGGACATGGAGCTCTGCCTGTGCCCAGCCCAGGGGACACACCACTCCTTTGTTCCCCATCTGGAAGGTCATGGAAGTCCCCACATTCCCATTTGTGAAAGCCTAGGCTCCCAGTAAGAGGGTATCTGGAGCACCACAAAGTCCTTGAAGGCCCCTGCTGCCCATTAATTGAAGTTCTGGCCATGTTAATTTTTAACCCCAGCTGTCTCCCACATGGCGGGTACTGGCCACAGCAGCTCACGCTGGCCCCACTTCCTGGGGACACTCCACAGGGACAGGCCACCCTTTCCTGGAAAGGATGGGGGGAACACACACAAGCTCCCACTGCCCTCTGTCTGGATAGTTTGTGCCCTTTGTGGAAGCTCATATTAGGGTCCTCTGGGGTGCTACGCAAGGGAGACGTGGCCGTGGGTTCTGGTGTGTGGCACTGATCTTTGCAGATGGGGGGGGTGGTCAATATCCAGGCTGTCCCCCTCCCAGCTCTTATGCAGATGGCGGCAGTCACTGCCAGAGTATGTCCTGACAGGAGGGACCCGGGCCTCAAAGCAAACAGACGCACGCCGGCAGCTGAAGCTGCTTTCCCTCAGTCCTCTCCCACCCTAACACAGTGGAATGAAAGGGAGCATGGCATGGAGAGCTGTGGGGGCTGGTGAGCAGTCCCCAGATGGCAAAGCAAGATCCCCACCAGTTCTTGCTGGGGACTAAGAAGTTGCTCACATAGTGCCAAGGGGCACCGTGTCCATCCCAGTGCTCCAGACACGCAGCCTGTGCCCACAGAAAGATGCAATGGGTCCGTGCTGTGGGGTTGGAGGCTGGGTGGGCTGTTAGGCAAGCGGGTGGGCACAGGCACGCCTACGTGCCAGGCGGCAGGAGAGCCACGAGGACACTCGAGCTGCAGCATTCCCACCTCCGGGGACCCTGGCAGGCGTTGGGATATTTTATAAATTTTTTTTGAGCTGGGGATTCGCCTGGAATTCAGACGCCCACGTGGTCCAAAATAGCCTCGCTCCAACATCCGGAGCGCCCTGCAAAAGCCATCTGCCTGCACAAGCAGGGCGGGCAGCCACCAGGCTGGGGCACATCGGTTCAGAACCCTTCCTGGTGTCTCCTGCTGCCCTACTCTGCTGCTGAGGGGACCAGGAGAGGAACGGGGAAAGTACCCTGAGGCATGACCAGGCGTGGGACTCTGGTCCTGGGTCACGTTAAACAGGAGCTCCCCTAGCTCCTGCAGATTTTTGGCTCACCCCAAGCTGCTGCTCAGCAGCCACGTCTGGGAAGACACTAGTGGCATGAATATGACTGTTTTCAGGCCACAGTGGTTGCACGGTGGAGCTGAACTGTGGAGCAAGCCAGATTTTGGGAAAATTATTTCTGTTCCACACATGTCCTCCAGTGCTTCATCTCCAGCCCAGCCCTGTGCTATTATCTCAAATCCAGCATCAGCTCTCTCGTAGGGCAGGATTATCCCAGCAGTTGGGATGAGAGGACACCTGCTCAACCTGGTCTCTCCTTGGAACCCTCACCATCAGGACCATGTAGCCTAGATGGGACAACACAGTCCACTTCTGCCCACAGCAGCCATCCACCCAAACAAGCAAACATGGACAATGGGTCAGGGCAACTGGAATTTTAGAAAATTATGTGCAATTTAAATAATTTCCCTGGGAAATATTGCAAGTTACGTATGGGAAGAGCTAATCCAGGTATGCTTGAGTCAGGAGCTGTGGAGAAACAACTGTGAAACCTGCAGTGGCATTCTATTCACCAGGACATCACCTTCTGCCTGGCATGCCCACCCACTGCTCCCTGTACACCATGTCATGCTCTTACACCTGCTCAGCAGGCAGTATCAAGGATTTGGATTCCTGAGGATGATGATGAGTCTCATTTGTGAGTGTTAGTGTTTTGTTGAAGGCTATGGAGAATCAATGGCCTAGAGCCTGTAGCATAAGAGCTGGTTCATGGCAGCATTCATCCAGACACACTGGTCTACATTGTCCAGCAGCCAGAAACATCCATGGGCGTAGAAGAAGAACTCTGGGTTGTCTCAGCAGGTGGCTGTCTCCATGTTACAGGAACCTCTTGCACCATGGCACAGCCCAGTTCAGGGGAGCTGGCCCACTAGGAACCCATGGAAGCAGAACCTCTAACCAGCAAGGACACCAGCCTGGGGGATTGCTTTGAAGCAGTTAATGTGAGGAGCCTCAAAATCACAATAATCTCCAAGTAGAATTTAGCCTGCAGGATTATGAAGCTCCCCATAAAAAACCCAACAGTCCAGCACATCCCTATAGAGGAAGTACCCAGGCTTTACCTTGCTTAGCAGCAAGAAAGCCTTACTGAGGCTGAGACAATCCAGCAGGCAAAAGATGCTCTTTCACCTCCCATGGTTCTGATACCTCATAGTCTCCCCATTTCACATCCCCTCTGCCCAGTAATACTACCACAGCCTTGCCTAAGGTATGATTGACAGGGGAGTCAGGGATGTGAGCCATGGGCACCTTTCCTTGCAGAAAAGACTCTTAAATACTACCTTCTCCACATGGATTGGTCTCTTTCACCAAGCTCCACTTTCTTAGATCTGAGGAGCAATCATCTCTTGACTCACATATTTGAGCAGTGCCCCAAACCCACTGCACTTTACTTGGCTCCCATTTACTGCCCATAAGAGACATCAGTGTCAATGTGTGATCGATGCTATTGAAAGAAGCTGACAGATCTGGCTCTATGGGTATAGGATGCTATCCCCCCTGGATCACCTAAACACCATCCATCATGCAGGCTGATACCACCTCTGTGCTGATCTGCAGCCTTTAATGAATTGGAAGATGTCAGAAGGACCCATTACACCCAGATGACTCTTCCTTCAGTAAGGAAGCTCAGGGATGAAGCAACCAACTTCACACATCACATCACATGTCTCTCACATCACATCCTTAATCACCTAAGGAACCTCCTACACATCTCTACTTGCTTCATCTTCAAGGGACCCTTCGGAGTTCAACTACAAGAGCAGCAACAAATTACTGGGCAAGATGAGATGTACAAGGGTCCTATCAAGTTCTTCTGGGAAACACCTTCGGCAGTCACCTGAAAAACAGCAGCCCTGGGGTGCATTCACCTGCTGCTTCTGCTGTGAGAGGCCACATCTTCATCAGGGAGCCACCTATGAACTAGCTTAGAAAATGGGTCAGTACTGGAGACCAGCCAGCAGCTCCTCCCCACTGCCCCATCCCACGTTGCCACTCCCCTGTGAAAGCTTCCCTGCACTCACCCACTCTCTATATATAGAGGAAGTGTCTACAGCTAGCATCAAAAGCCCCAGTGGGTGGAGAAGAGTTAGGCCTGAAGCCTCAACTTATAGTGCCATTTCTTCCGGGGCAAATGCAATTGAAGAAATTACGGCAAGGAGCCAACCTAGAGTTGGATGGGAACAGACCACCATCTCCTTACCTAGAAAGACCAACTGGACTTGTCAAAAGGAAAGAAATTCATCTACATCTCACACATATGGTCTCATCCTAATGGATATGTATGAGCATAAGGGAAGAAGAATAACCTTCTGGTTAGGCTAAGGGCTTGGCAGTTGAGATTTTGCAATGCTATTCTCAGTGCTGTCCACACCTTGCTCCAAAGCCTTGGAAAACTCTCTACCCTTCCTCAGGCCTCATGTTTCCATCTGGAAACATGACCAATACCTATTTTGTACTCACCATGAAGGAAAGAGGAGGGACACCTGACATACAGCTCCCTCGTCAGACAACTCTTGTTTTAAGTTATAGAGAGCAGGGAGGAGAGACTGGGAGAATAGAGAGCCACAAGGCTTTGCTGGGAAATTGCCAGTGCAGCGTCAGGCTGCCTGGGAAACCCAAACCTCAGTGGAAAGAGGGAAAATCATCCTTTCCTAGCATCTGGGGCAGCACAGCTTGTCACCTCTGATATCTCAAAGTGATCTGCAGCTATCAGACTATGCTTTCACTCTTGTGACCCAGCTCCAGATTCTTCCTGGGCCTGATGTCCTCCACAATGGGTAAACTGGCATACAGCATCCAAGCTGAAAGGAGCACCCATGACCATTTCTCTGACTACCAGCCAGGCAGGAGTCAACAGGCTGGTAATGGAAATCCATAATTTTTCAGCAAAAGAGTGCTTAGAAGCATGATGATGCCAGCTTGAGAAGGACAGTACTCAGTACTGAGCTCACTCAGTCTAGTCTTAGCCTTGCCCAAGTTGTTGCAGGCAATGAGGTGGGCCAGGTATGCCAAGATTCTCCAGGGGCTCATGGCACCTGGCTACACTGGAACTGAGAGATGTCACCAGCTTCTCAGAGGCAGATGAGTTGTCTACCCAGCACTTACCTATTGCTGGGGACCTGATGGCGAGTCACGCCCATGACAGGCAGCATCACCCAACTCCAGCCATCATGAGGGTTCAACCCCTGCCCTGGCACTCCCAGTCCTATGGACACCAAGGAGCTATGGTTGGGCCAAAGGTGCCCCTCCTCATCTTACCTCCTCAAGCCCCAGTGCTCCCCTGATCTGGCACTGGCTGAGACCCCATTTCCTGGACGGATGCCAGCACAGCCTCTCTCCTCTCTCTCCTTCTCCTCCCAAAGGGCATTTCTGCAGGAGCCCCAGCCCTGCAAGAAGAACACAGAGCAGCCAGAGCAGCCATAAATCCTTCCCTGCAGCCCAGGCTCTGCCAAACTCTCCCTTCCACCCAAATTTATGGAAAAGTAGGTTCCTGCCAGTGCAACGCAATATAATCGTAAGGTAGAACAAGCAGTGCATGCTAGCTGCAGAAAGGGCTCCTGCAGCCTCCTCTCATCTTTTCCTAAGGCTGCCACCCTCCATGGCCTGGAGTGGGACACATCCCTGCACAGACAAAACACCCAGAGCACAGCCCACTTACACCCATCCCACCGCCCAAAGAACCCCAGAAACCGAGAAAACCTACAGGCACAGCTAAGATACAGGCATGGGGTCCCACAGCAAGAAAGACTCTCCATGGATGGGTGCAGATGAGTCTAACCATTATTTTGTGCCACCCCTTCCCCCCCTGTGCCCCTCAGTAGGTGGCCAGCCATAGGCAGGGAAAAATGAAAGGTTCATGGAGGAAGGCAAGAGCCAGAAGCTGAGCATCACCAGGGATTTCATCACCATAGAAAGGTCAACTGTGTGCCAGTCCCTTCTTCCACTATCACAGCAGAGGTAGACTTGATGGTAGACTTGAGTATTTGCATTTCCTGATGGCTGTGTGCTGAAATTTGCAGTCTTAATGGTGCATTAATGCTGGCTTCTGCATTTCATTACTTCTGAGAGCGAGAAAAAACACAGAACAAAACCAAAAATTCCCCTAAACTCAGTCAGACCTGCCTGGCCACCAAGTGCCTGCTCCTGCCAGCCACCCAGGCTCATGATTGCAAACTGCCCTTTGCCACAAGCCACATGTCTGCAGAAACCCCATCACAAAATGCTGTATCTTTTCTTCATTTATCCTTAACCCTGGGATGCTTCTCCGCAGGTATAGTGGAGCCTAGAGTCCATGATCCCCTACCCAGTCACATTACTGGCTGGGCATCCCCAGGAGCCCCCCAGAAATGCAGGGATCCTTTGGAGACACAGTGTTTTGCTCAAATCAAACTCATCCACTGTTTCTTTGCTGCAGCCTGAACAAAGTTCTCTGTGCCCGAAAGCATGGAGAAGGTGGACAGTCAAGACTTGTGCAGGAGCTCAAGAAGGAGCAAGTGCAGAGCAAGCTCCAGTGCTCAAGGTGGCAAAAATGAGGGACCAGGCTGGGAGGAACATCTTGGGTGCTCAGCATGGGCCAGAGCAATATTCATCTGTTGACCACACTCTCTGTAACATGTATTTTCAGGTGAGTTTTAAGGTGTCCAGCCTACTTTCTGTACCACTCAGGACTTTGCCTCCCACCTGTGTCCAAGCCAGAAACAAGGGTACATAGGTGAAGTCAAAGAGCTCAGGGCTCATGGAGAAGAGGTCCCAGGAAGAATCACAGTATATACTGTGGCCTTCAGATCTACAAATCTCTGTGACTCTGATCTGCTTTGAGATCCAGCAGCAGCAAGGTGTGCTTCCTCTTCATCATCTTAATATTCATGAAGTTCTCAGCCATCAGCACCAGGCAAGGGTGGGACAATGAGTCTGACTAAATGTGAATCCACCATTCTAAATATAACAATCCCATGCACACGCTCTCCAGCTTCTCCATAATTCTACCTGAAAGCAACTGACTAGTGCAGACCCCAACACCTTCATCTGAGCAACTTCACACTTTACCCCAATCCAGGAGTAACCATTCATCACTTCTATGGCATCTGGGCATCACTGATGGGGCAGGTCCCATCCTATAGCTACCCCCCACACCCCCCCAGATGATTTTCCTGATGCCCAGCTCAAAATTCCCACTTGCTGTCTCAAATTGGTTTCCACATGCATGGCACCAGCAGCCTCCTCCTGCTCAAGGTGGCCTGCCCTGCCTTTGCTGGCCATAAAAAACAAAGGGGCAATGGAAACATTTCAGAAACACCTTTTACAGTTTTCTAGATGAGGCTGCAGTTAACCCCTGAAAGAGCTGGCTGCCACCAGGAAAAACAATTTCACTCCAGCCAAATCACTTCAACAGGAAAAGGCTGATTTTGGTGCCATTTTTTTTAACACAGATGACTTCAGCATTGTTCCCTTGGACTTTGCCCATCTTTCCCTGCTTTCATGTGTAGCAATCCAGTGCTCTCTTGTTATTTGTTTCAAACATCTTCCCTCACACCACGTTCAGCAGTTTCAGTTCCTTGGGGTTTCTCAGCCTCATTTTACTGGACTGTGGTGCTGCTCTGTCACAGCTCCGGTCCAGGAGCGCTGCTGAAACCCAGGCCCTGTGACCATCCTCTGTTTTCAAAGGCACCTACAGAGCATTAGGTCACAGTGACTAAAATAGCAGACTCCAGTCCAAATCGGGGTGATGAGCACATTTTGTCCAGCCCTTTGCATTTGAGCTCCTCCTGTCCAGAATCACTGTCATGGCTCAGAGCAGGGACACCAGATACCCCAAGACACCCTTGGGGAGGTCCTGGGATCCTTTTGCTCTGCAAGAAACACATGGATGATGTGTCAAAGAAGGTAAGTTCAGCCCATCTCAGCTCCTCATACTACTCGGGAGCCAACAGCACTGATCTCCAGCACGTCCCAGCCCCCTTGGCTGCTCCTGGAGACCACAGTGCCAGGACGTGACATTCCCTTCATTTTATCTTCACACATGGGCAGTTCTCAATAAGCGCTTCGTTCTGCCCGCAGCAAAGGCCAAACTCTTCCACCACCTGGCACATAAGCTAGTATGGAAGCAAATCCAGGCTAAGCATGCCTGTATCCCACAGGCAACCAGGAAAAGGGACACTTGGAGCTCAGCACCCAGCTTGAACCCACCAGCAAGGTCTCCAAGAAGGAACTAATGCTGCCCAGAAACCAGGTTTCTTTAAGCAATACCTTGCCATTTGGCACCAGATTTATGGGTCTCAGAGCTGTCAGCTCTTCACCCCAGGAGAGGTGTTTTGTTGCTGCCTTGATGCTGCTCCTGCACAAACCTGAGAATAGGCAGAGACTGTCAAAATAAGGACCATGTCTACAAGTGTCACTGATACATTGGACAAGGTGCCTTGAGCTCTCCAGGTACTAATAACTTCCTGGAAAGGGATGACCATGTGTCCTCACAGTTGCTTCACAGAAAAACCTGGCTGCTGACACTTGCTCCAGTTCATGAATCATGCCACATACCCAGCTCTAATGTGGTTTCAAGGAAGACATCATCTCTGTTCCCTGCTCATCACTGGCTGGACCATCTCCCTGTTCTCAAGCTGGTGTTCTGAGAGACTTTCCACCAATGGTTCCCTTTTCCTGAGGGCTCAGCATCCTCGATGGATGCTTCAGAGGCAATCAAAAATTGCTATTTTTTGCCACTGGGAAAATTCAGCAGAAATTCAGAAAAGAGCCTGGGATTCAGGCCATCTGCATTCAACATCAGCTGTCATCCATGTGACACATGGCTTGTCTGAGACCTGTGCCTCAGTTTCCCACTTCAATAAACCAGAGAAGCCATTCCTTTCATTGTCTCACTCTTTGCAAACCTTCTGAGGCAGTGGCTGCCTCTCGTTGCACCCTGACTACAGAAATGAAAATTTTGGGCATCTTGCTGTAGTGGTTTGGTGCCATAATGGTCCTGTCATAGTGAGGACTGGAGCATGCATAGTGAGGGCTGGAGTTCCCTCATTGCAATCACTTGGCACTGCAATTTGCTTTCCCCTTCTTAAAACACATGGACTGTGGGTTTACAGCAGCTAAGGGGTTACCTAAATGCCCTGCTTTGGGATAGGGGCTCAGTGAAGAAGCAAGAAATGCAGGGATGTGCCCAAGGCTGGGGCTACAGGACTAGCAGGTGCCTGTAACCTCTGGTGTGAATGTTGGCCTTCAAAGAGATCGGATTATCTCAGTCACTCCTAGAACCAGGAGACTGTTTGCAAGACACAAAGTTGCTCCAGCCCTTCAAAAATATCCAGGATTTCCTTCAGTGATTCTGTGCCTTTATAAACGGCCAGGCCAGATGATGTGAGAACAGTCTCTGTAGCCCCTTCACAAACTCTCTTTCCAGTTTCTTCTCATTACATTTCCTCTCCTGTATCAGATATAAAACATCTCCCAGTTCCTTCATATCTCCTTCCTGTGTTTGCAGCTCCAAGATCCTGGGCTCTTGGTGTCTTGGAGAGCCTCTGCAGCAAGGACAGAGCAAGGCTGATGGTTGCTCAGGGTTCACAGGAGCTGGCTGAGGATACTCACACTGCTCAGCTTCCCAGGAGACATCAGGCATGCAAGGACATTCATGCCAAAGCAAATATCTCCTCTTTATTCCCTTGCGTGAGTACAAGTCAAGGGTTTGAGTCTATGGCTCTTCATCATGGTGAGCAACCCCCATCAAGAGTCCCAGGACAGGATGCCCAAAGGAGCAGCACAGATTTGTACCCTGTAGCTGGGCTCACAGTGAGCTCCAGGTTAAGGAGCCCTGTCCCTGTTGGACCTTATGTAATCTCCCCAAAATCCCTCCCCATCCCTGCTTTGGAAAGGGCAAAGGCCTTTACCTCAGCTGAGGCACAGGGAGATTCTTTGTGTTCTGATAATGGATGCCTGGGAAGATGGGAGACCAAACTGGGAGGAAAGCGCAGAACTGATGAATCCCAGATCTTACTGCCCATCACTGATGGTCTGGGACCTACAATTCTCTTATGGCAGGGATCTGCAGGCTTCAATTGTGAGAGATTGCCCTGTGGCACAGCCTTCCTTTCCCAGAAGCTGATCTCCCAGAACACCCAGAGGCTTGTCCCCACCATGGGGGGACATCCTAGCTGTGTGGAGAGAGGCAGAGGCAGAGCCTCCTGTCCCCCATGAAACAAAGATGAAGGAACCGGCAGAGTTGCCATGGAGATTTTCTCCCTAACAGATGCTCTGGGCAGGTGCAAGAAGAGGCTCTGCCCCCCTTGCTGTGCGGCACAATGCCAGCCAGATCCTGCAGAAACAGGAAGCCTCTGCAACCGCCCGCTGCCAGCCCAATGGCCACCGCCACCACCGTCATTATTGCCACTAGCCTTGGGTCTCCCACTAGCATCAGTTTGGAGAAACTGAGTCACCTCCCAAACCCACCCTGGGATCCAGGATGCACCCCCCAGCCACATGTGACAATGGCACACTGAGGAGATTCTGATCACACTTTTAGGGACCTCTTACTGGCACTCATTGTCTTTTCACTGGGAAGACTGGTTGCACTCTGCCCTTACCCAATGGATTATATGATCTATAGGGACATCCTACAACATTACCAGGGTGGTGGCATGCTCCTACATGGACAATCAACACAAGAGAACCTGCTCCAGAACTGTAGGGGCACTGCTGGCCTCAGGGAGCAATCCAGCAGGAGGGGTGAAGTCTATGGATGGAGAGAGGTGCCCTACAGCTCTGAACTTGTGCTGGGACCCTCCTGCAGATTTCCTGTTGCTCACACCTCGCCTACTTCTCCCAGTCCGTCCAGCTATTTACTGCTCCTTAAAACCATCCTCTAAAGTTCTCAGCTCTGTGGCATTAAGTATTTAACCCCCACCCCCCATCCCTTGACAGCTTTTTCACAAATGATGGGTCAAAAAATTCCCACATCGCTGGGGCTTTCATCTTATCAAACAGTTGAAATGCAGCTCCTCCAACGGGACCTTTATGAGGAGCTCATTTCATCCCAGACTCCGGCCAGCCTTGTTTTTTGACTGTTTGCATTGCCAGTTGTAAAGCGGTTGAGGCGAGCAGCAGGAGGGTTTCGAAAGCGTCACCCACACAATCAAAAGCTGCTCTATTAAGTTGGCGGCAAGCATTTCCGTGGTAAGCAAAAAAAAGTCGTTGGTCTGTGTACCTAGCACCAAAGCTGCATTTCAAAACCCGCTCGGGTCACCCTCCTGCTTGCACTAAGGACTGAGGAGCAGATAATGGAGGCAGTGTTTGGGTGTATTTGGGCACTATCGCGGAAATAACGCAAAGCCGGCAACTCTCCTGCAGCTGCACAAGAGCCATGGGCTTTTGTCGAGGGACCACAGGCATGGCTGAGCTGGGGAGTAAAGAACTGAAAGACCTCAGCTCTGCGAGTCAGTCATCTCCCCAAAATGCCAGAGGTATTAAAGGTGCCAGGCATGCTTGTGCCCATCCTGACAGCCAGGGATAGCAATCTATTGCTGTGGTGTCAGTGTCCTGGGGGACACATGAGCCCCTTCTCAGGGGTCTGCTGGATGAACAGAACAGCAGAGTGGGGACCTGACACCGTGTCACAATGGGTGGCAGAGTGGAGTTGGACCGGACATGTCGTGCACTGTGGCAGTGATGGTGTCAGTGGTTTGTGTAGGGTGATAATGGGGAAGAATAGTGCACTGTAGGGTGGTGATAATGGGGAAGAATGGTGCACTGTAGGGTGGCAGAGTGGTGCCAGGAGCAGCTGTGCCCACTGTGATGCTCACTGCAGTCACCCGGTGCAATGCAGAGGTTATGCTCAGTGCAGTTACACCTAGCACTGCACAGGCCAATGCAGTGCATGCCACAGTGATGCCATTGTGCCCACTATGGTATCAACCAGTGTGGTGCCCAGGTCAGCACCCCAAACAGCACTGTTCAGTTTAGTGCTAGTGTGGTGCTCCCTGGCACTGTGCCTGGGTCAGTACCTGCTTCACTGACTGGTTGGTTTTACCTGGTTCAGTGACAGCTTTGATGCCCAGCAGAGTGCTTGGGTTTGCCCCTGCTTCTGTGTCTGCTTCTGTGTCTTCTCCAATGCACTTTTTCTTCCCAATCTGGTGCCAGTTTCAGTGCCCCTTTCAGTGTCTGATCCGGTATTTGGTCTGTTGCCCAATAGTTTGCCTGGTTTGGTGCCCAGTTTTTTGCCTGGTGTAGTACCCAGTCTGGTGCCTAGTTCAATGCTTGGGTTGGTGTGTGGTCCAAGGGAATCAAAGGGTCCATTGCAAGTTATTTGCCTGGTTTGGTGTCTAGTTCAATGCCCATTATATTGCCTGGTCCATTATTTCCTTGTTTGCAGGTGAGGTACCTGGGCCAGTGACCAACTTGGTGCCTGGTTCAGTGCCACAGTCCAGTGCTTGGTGTGTTACCCTGTTGTTTGTCCAGTTGTTTACCCTGCTTGGTACTCAGTTCAGAGTGTGGTCCCATGCTCAGTTGTTTGTGTGGTCCATTGTCGTGTTGTTTGCCCAGTTTGGTGCTTTATTTTTTCACTGGGTCTGGTGCCTGGTTCTGCACTCATTGCTTGGTAGATTGTCTTGTCTAGTACCTGTCTGGAGCCTCATTCTGTGCTTTGTTCAGTGTCTGATTCAGTGCCCAGATCAGAGCCCAGTGTAGTGCCTGGTTCACTGCTTGATTGTTTGCCATGTCTGGTACCTGGTCTGGTACCTGGTCTGGTATCTCGTCTGGTGCCCAGTTCTGTGCCTGGTTCAGTGCCTGACTCAGTGCTCAGTCTGTGTCACAGTTGTTTGCCCAGTCCAGGGTCCAGTCCATTGCCCAGTTATTTTTCCCTGTTCAGTGTCTGGTCCGGTACCCAGTTCAGTACCCGTTTTGGCATCCAGTCTATTGCCCGCTTGTTTTCCTGGTTCCAGTACCCGGCTCGGGTCCAGTACCTGATTCGGTACCCAGTCTGGCACTCAGTCCATTGCCCAGTTGTTTACCCAGACCGTTACCTGCCCTCCCTCGTTCCTTCCCTCACTGCTCGCTCCGCGGTCCAGGCCGGCTCTTCGGGGCAGCGCGGGGGGGGTCGGTGCCACCGCGGGGCTNGGGACCCTCCAGGACCGGAATTAACGACAAGAGCCCGGCCCCGTGGATGGCCCTGGAGGACTCACTTAGGGAGGTTTTGGGGGGAGGTTGGGGGACACTGCGAGTTTTGTCGGGGTGATGCTGCCCCCTTACCGAGTCTTTGTGACCCAGGGGGATGCAGACGGATGGGAACACCCCAAATCCAGCCTGGACCATCCCCGGTTCTTTCCCCTGAAAAAGGGAAAATTTACTGGGGGGGGGGGGGTGTCTCCCTCATCCAATTCACGGAGGACAGGATGGGACCAAGTCCAGTACCCCAGACCCAGGCTGGGCATCCCCTTGTGCTCCTAGGTCATTTCCCCTGCAGAAGAGACATTTAACTGAGGGGGATCTTTCTACCTCCCCCAATTCACAGAGCCGTTTCCAAATGTGGTGACAGGATCAAACTCTCCTGCTGGTCTCATTTCATAACTACGGGCCTGGCAGTTCCTTGCAGGTGTCTCCACCACCACGTACAAAGATCTCCACAACTGACCACTGGCACTGGAACAAGGAGCACAGAGATTGCACCCATGCAGACCCCAACGTTCGCCTCATCCCTGCCAGCTCTGAGCATCTGCCATCCCCAGGGTTTGGCTCCGGCTCATGCTTTCAGGCTGCTGCACAGGGATGTTGCCCAAAGTTTCCTTCCTGACGGTTGGGAAACCTTTTTTAATCTGGGAAACCAGACGGACGGCCTCTCAGTGCTCATGCGCCAAAGCAGCCCAGCTCACCGCCCAGGAGCGATGGCTCTGCCTCTGCCCTTTATCATTCCCAGCCAAGCGCTGTATTTTTCAGGGCAAGGGACAAGGCGACAATGTGAAACGATGGCATTGGACGTTGCAGCAGCATTTCTTCGTCAGCCTTACAGAACTCATGCAGCTCAGGATGACACCTGTCCCCCAAAGAGAGCAACTTTTTTTCCAAAAGTGCCTTTAATTAATGGCAGAAAGAGATGTCAGAGTGGTTCAGCAGCACTCAGGAAGGGGGTTAGACTGGGAGAAGGTTCCCTGAAGACACCCTGTCGTCTCTGCAATCACACCTACACCCTCATCCCTGGTCACTGCCTTGTGTGAAGGCAAGACCAAAGTTTCACCAGATTTCACTCTTGTTAGACAGAGATTTTAATAATAACGCTGCAGGATCCTCCTGCAGCAGGCACCCCCCAGGGGAGGCTGATCATCTGCTGGATGGGCTGGGGTGAATTGAAAATCAAGGAACAGAAAGAAGACCTGGTAAGACGGAAAAAAAATCTGCTGAATAAAATGGTAAATTCACACTGCTGGGATGGGTCTCCTTTGCTTTTTGCCCCTAGGCTGCGGTGAGGCCATGGCGTATCCGTGGCGTTTTGCATCAGGGAAGGCACAGGCCCACCTCTCCTGAATTCTTTTGTTTTTAAAAGGAAAAAAAGAGTCCCTTTATTTGGCAACCTCTGCCTGAATCAAGTTAGAATTTCACAGCTATTTAACACCTGGTTCCAGCTTTTGTAGCAGAACTGATGATCCTCTGCTATGCTTGCTCCCACTCCCCATCGCAGGATCTCGCTCCTTCCCTCAGGCAGGGATGAGCTGTATTTAATTCTCCTTTATCCAGCAGGGATTGAAGGCTGGACTCTGGCGGGACTTCCCCTAGCCCTGCCCATCAGAGTGAAGTTCCCAGTTCTCCCCCCAGCTCTCCCTCAGCACCGCCGCTCAGTCAGTCCAGCTGCCATTACGGTCGGGTGGGAATCGACTCAAGTCCTTAAACCCCAAGAGTTAATCAAAGTGCTTTGAATATGTAAATGCTGAGTATTGTTTATCATTGCCTAGAGCTGATACAGCAGTTTTCCTGCTCAAAGCCCCCGTTCAGATGGTGGCTCATGAAAATTCACGACAGCCGTGCAAATAGGTGATGGGTATTATGACTCCCCTTCCCAAACAGGAAAAGCCATAGAGCAGCAGCAGGAATCAGCGAAGGCTGCGGCGCACTGCTCAGAGGGAGGTGGTGGGGTCTCTGGGTGTAAACCAGGTGTAAAACTCTCCCCTCCACCACTTTCCTCATTTCCTCCAGCAGAACATTTGTCCCTCGCTGCCCAGCCTCCAGACAGCGTTTGGTAAGGCAGCCAGCGATGGCTGGGTGTGACGCTCACTTAAATATACACACGGCAGGCTCCGGGCAGATAAATCTGTGCAGGGGAAATGCGATTTTCCATCAGGCTCTCCATCACAACCTCCAGCTCTAAAAATTAATGAAACGATGCACTTGACCGGGAATGTAGAGCATCTGCAAGAGTCTGGGGGAGCAAGGACAAGTGGGAGGACTGTGTGCCCTGTGGGGTGGGTGGATAACCAAGTTGGTCTTGGCAGGGCATCCCAGGCACCAGCATCCTCAGCAAGGACAGGCAGGGACAGACAGCTCCAGGGTTCACTTTCTGCCCTTGCCCCATCAATGATCTGCTCAAGATGGTGAGGGAAAGGCAGTGACTCCCCTATCACTCAGCTCACTCCAATAAAAACATGGTAGGGGGGAGTGCAGAGCTGGAAAACTCACCTCATTTCAAACCCGTGATTTACCACTGGGGTTTAGCCCACAGTGCTTCCCATCAGGTTCCCACAGGTCAACGCTTCGACATCAACTCTCAGAAGAGATTTTTTTTCCATCAATCTGAGCCAGGTGCCTCTACAGCCAAGAAAATGCCCCAGTTTTGGGTTCCCCTTGTGCAGGGCAGCCAACCCTGGAGGTCCAGGGCAGCCTCCTGCAGCATGAGCCTTGCCTGCAGCAGAGCTGCCAACCTCAGGAGAGTCTGGGGGACAGCTGGGAGCAGGACGTGTCTCAGCCAGCCAAATTTAATCCTCCTACGTTAGCAAGGCTTAAAATAGGCTCCCTGCAGCATCGATGAGGGTGGTGGAGTTGGCCTACTCTAGCCCTCCCAAGTATTTTGGGGAAGTAGGGATGGCTGTATTGCAGACAAGCACAGCTGGGAGAAGCTGCACTGTGCTGCTAGGGCATCATTTCCTGAAGCTGTGCAGAAAATTAAACACACCTTCACTCCTCCAACCTCCCATTAATGTGGACTTTTCATACGGTGTCATCTCCCTCTTTGCTGTTCCCCATAGTTCTCTCCCACTGGCTCCTGTGATCAGAAGAATTCTGCCCTGGCTCATTTTAACATGCACCTCATTGAAACCATCCTTTTAACTCATGGTTTGATCTCAGTTCACACTCCAGCAGCTGCTGCCCCCAGGAGATGCCATCCAGGCAAGTGGTTGCCCATGCCATGAGGCTGTTCATGGCTTTTCAGAGGGTCTTGATGGGAGCTGTCTGGTGATCTGGCTTTTCCATGGGCACAAAGATGCATGAGTGACCTCCCTCTCCCACATACTAGGGGGAAATGGCAGGTTCCTGCTCCTTGTGTTGGGAGAAGAGAGAAGCCCTTGGAACAAGGCAGAATACACACTCGAGGAGTGAAGCTGAAAACTCTGAAGATATTAAGGTATTACGAATTGATTGTCCCACACATGCTGGATGGCTCAGCTCCAGCAGTTTACCAACAACCCACGGGGAGGTGCACCCAGGATTCCCTGGGTTCTGGGTTTGCCTCCAAGACATCCAGAGTGTTGCCCCTTGAGCAGATCTGAACTCCTGTGGTCATCAGCAAGTTGGCTGTGCTTCCTCACCAGTGATCCTGTCCCCTTGTGAACGAGTATCAGCACTCATGGGCCAATGGAATAGTCTGTTGTTTACTATCACCTTCAATCAGGAAGCAACTGGTGCTGAGCAGGAGAGGAACAGGTGGTTGTAGAGAAGAACAGGTCCCAATTAGCAACATGACACTCTCCCTGGGACACATACATCATCCCAGCATGTATCTGAGGGTCTGGAAGAGACCTCCTACTACAGTCCTGCAGTACTGGAGCTCTGCCTTGCTGAGCCAAGGTCTGTCAGGAGTCATAAACCAAGCCCAGAAGGTCTGAAAATGATGGAGTGGAAGCCTGATCCCTTGGGCAGGTGGCAGCACTTTCCTGGGAAGGACAGGACAATGGTTTCTGGAAAAAGGGCTCATGCCTATAGCTCAACCCACTCTGACTTGTGGAGGGGGTCCTGGGGCTTAGTCTGTGTATTGGTGGCTCCTGAGAACCAAGCTTCAATGGGATTTGTAGGCTACTGGGAGAACCCTGCTCCTAGCCTGGTGGCTTCATTGACAATGTCAGTGGCCACCAGTGGAGCTTGGTCTCTGGAGCTTGGTGCAGCCTTGCAATACAGGAGCTTGCTGCAGCCTCACAGTCCAGACTTCCTCCTGACAAGTTCCCTGCCAGATGCTGACTCTCCCCCTGTTCCCAGGTCAAAGGAAGGGGCTCCCCTTGGGCTCTGCCTTCGTTGTCATCTCCTGCCTTCCCAGAGCTCCTGGAACACAGAGATTTAAAGAAGCCGTTTTCCCATTTCTCCTTTGCAGCCTCTGTGCGGGCCCACGCACCAGCTGGGCCCCCCACCATGCTACTCCCACCACGCCTGCTGTGCTCCTGCCTGCTCAGCCTGCATGGCTGCCTGCTGCCTTCCCGCCTTCACCTGCTGGGGCCAAGCACAGAAGAGGCAGGAAAAACCTTACCACCCTTTTACATCTCTGCCAGCTCCCAGACCAACTCTCCGCCTACCTGGTGGAGACCCCTGTGAACTGCCCCTCATCCCAGGAAACCATGCAGTATCCTACAGGGCTTCCACCACTCTGCCCTGGAATTTCCCTTGGCTCCTTAGGAAGAATTTCTTCACTACAAGTGTGACAAAACTTTGGAGAAGGCTGCCCAGCACAGTGATGGAATTCCTGTCCCTGGAGGTGTTTGAACAACACCTGGACTGAGTGCTTAGGGACATGGTTTAGTGGTGACCTAGCACTACTGAGTCAATCATTGGACTTGATGATCTTAAAGGTCTCTTCCAGCCAAAGGTATTGTGTGATTTTTGCAAGAGCTAAGCTCCCTCAGAGAGAGGTGCAGGAGCAGATTCCCATGTTCTCTTGAGCTTCTCAACTTCTAGACTGTTCAACTCACCTCCACACAACCCACTCATATGTGCCACACTCCTATGGCAGTGAACACCTTCCCATGCTTCCTTCTCTGCCCAGAAGCAGGTGTTGCAGTATGGATGTCACTGGCTCTAAAAGAAAACTAAAACCCTGGTGAAAGCCACTGATTGTGCCTACATGTGCATGGAGGAAGGATTTTGTTACCAAGCAGCAGCAGAACGTCCATTGTTGGAGCTGGCAGGTCTGACCAGCAGGCAGCCAGGAGGAGCTCTGTGCCAAGTGGTGGCAGAGCCGCTCCTCACCAACTGCACAGCCTCAGTGGTGTCTGTTCATCTGTCCCTCTTCTGGCCCCCTGCCCCAATCCCCACAAGCTCCAATGGGACCATTGCCCCATTTCTCATGGACTGATATCAGATAATGAGGGAGGAAAAGGAGTCTGCAGGCACTAGAAGTTACTGAGAGAGGCCAAGGGATGCAGGAGCTCCCTGGACCATGGGAAAAGGGAAAGGGCTAGGGCTTCTTTGCAGCAGTGGTAAAGAAGAGGTGATCAGTTATGTTACTGCATTTCTGAGGAGAACCAGTGATGGTGGGTATGATCTTCTGTGCTCAGCAAACTTGCTAACATGGGATAGTTGCTATCACGGGGTGACACCAAACCACCAACATCCTTACAGACACCAGGAGAACTTTGGCCTTGGATACCAGTGTAACCACTCAGCTGATGGCTACTGGCACACAGGGATGCTCAGAGGCACCTCGAAATCTACTGCTCTGGAAAAAAATGGAATGGGGAAAAAATGAGCATCTTACCAGTGTTTTAAAGGAGGATGTGGGACATCCTTATCTGTGACCTTGATAAATGCAGAATGGGAAGAAGAATGGCCCTGCTCAGTCCAGAGGGGAAGGAGAGCTGTAGAGTTTATGCCAGTCCAAATACATGGACTAGGTCTTGTCTGATGCCAAGGAAATCCCATGCTGCTGGAGCTGATGCATGGGTTGGTAGCAGGAAGGCTGCTGCCAGGATGGGCTTCCGCAAGACTTCCTCTCTCATGGCCCTTCGTTAGGGAATTAGGACATAACGAGACAAATGCAGCGGAGAGGAAACGAACACCAGGGGAGCTGCCGCTGGGGGAGTTTCAGGGGCTCTGCCCTGGCCCCGTTTGCTCTCATTAGAGAGGTGGAAGGAAGCACAGGCAGACTCTGGCAGGCGACCCACAGCTCAGGGAAAGCATGACAGTGCTGATGCCGCAAGCAGTCCCACGCCCTAGGGAAGGCCTCCAGCCAAGGCAACAACCAAGCAATCCAATGGGCCAAGCCAGCTACAGCTAGTGCTGGGGAAGGAGAGAGAGCATGGGGCTGGAGATGCAGCAGGGACAGTGAGCAGCAGCATATGAGTCACAGGTTCTCCACCATGCAATGACCAGAGAGATGACAGGCTTGGCATCAGATATTAGGCAGATGATGCTGGAACAGAGTCCAGCCTCAGGGCAGGCAGAGGTCCAGCGCATCTCCCAGCTGATGAACACCCATGGGACTGGTGGGGCTGAGCCACAGAAGGAGAGACTGGAGAACTTTTGGGCAGGTGGACTGAAGTTGGTTAGAGTTCCTGCGTCTACCTCCAGAACTGTACTCCCACCCAGCCAACTGAATTGGGGCTGCAGATTTTTGTTCTATCCCATCTGTCACAGGGACAGCCTGGCCTTTACCCTTCTGAGCTTCATCCTGGATGCAATTCCAGATCAAGCACACTGTTGACCAGCTGGGGAAAATGGTGGATTAGCCCCAGTGGTTCTCCATGGGGGGACTCTGGCCTTGCTGCCCCATTCTTCCAAAATTGAAGAGACTGAATCCACCCCATGACATTACTCCAGCCTCATCAGTGTTGCTCCAGGCTCTGCTGGTCTTTGCAAGCCAAGCAAAGGGAAACACCTGCCCTCCAAACTCAGCTCTCCATGCACTCCACTGGCAGGGGCAGTAAGACAGCGCTCTCAGTCCTTTGCTATTTTTAATTGCTCTTTCCCAGAAAGGCTGTTGCAGCCTTCGAAAGCCGTTTCCAGCTGGGAGTTTGGAAAGCTGGTTCCAGTTAGGCGCCTGGTGCTTGCTGTGCTCTGAGCCATTATTTTTAGAAGGGCTGAAGGCAACGGCTCTGCTCTCCCCAGGCTGCCACTCTACTCCGGCCATGGCTCACAGTAGCCAGTACCTCACTGGACCCTCGGCTGGAGATGACTTGGCAGTGATTTTATGACTGCCCTTTTTTCTACTGCTGGTTTGTTGTTTTTTTTTTTTTGGCAGGGCTTGGGGGGACTTTCATCTCTCCATGTCAAGCTGTGCAGCCAGGAAGACCAAAGGCAGAGGATGTGAGCGGTGGTCATCCCTGAAGGGCCGGGATGCCAGAGCAACTTCTTCTGGTTTTAATTAAAAACCATCCGCTGGCAAAGTTTGAAGGCATGAGTGGTGCTTGGGCGAGGACAAGGTCAGCAGGGAATTACTCTGGGGGAACAACTGGGGGCTGCTGGCTGTCCATGGCACTGCCAAAATATCCTGCCCCACATTCAGCCTCTGTTCCATGCCTAGGCTCCTTCCTCTGCTCCCATCTGACTCATTCCTTCTCCCCACTGACCCCCATGGAGCCACTGCTCTGCCACCCCCTGGTCACTCCATCAATGGCTGTGGCCCCACAGGGACCTCTCCCCATGCCCAACCTCATTGAGGTGCCCCTGGGTTGCCAGAGGCAAAGGGGACAAAGGGCTGGGTGTACCCTTCAGCTACTCAGATGAAAATAGAGCTCCCACCCTGCCCCCAGAGCAGGGCACTCCCAAGGACCACCCACTCCCAGTATCTTACCGTGGGTTCCAGCCCTTCACCATGAGCCTTATCCCTCTCCCACTGTGACCCGTATCTATCTGCCATGGACTCACCCTTTTGCCACCACCTCCTTCCATGGAGCTCACCCTATTGCCCTGACTCCTAACCCTCTTCTGTGGGGCTTACCCCCTCCAAACACTCTACAATGAAGCTCATGCTGTCATGATGACCCTCAAACCTCTTCTGTGGGGCTCCCACTGATATAACACACACCACCCCTCAAACTGCTTTCATGTGGCTCACCCCATCACTGCAACCCCCGACCCAGTCCTGTGGGGCTCCCATTGATGTGACATCCCTCCAAACATCTTACATGGCACTCACCCTACCACTGTGACACTCCAATCCCTTCCTGTAGGGCTCATGCCACTACCACAGCTCCCATCTCTCTACTGTGGGGCTCATCCATTCACCCCACATCCCCTCCTAGAGCCGCTCTCACTTCGCTGACAGAGATTTTTCTCCTCGCAGCATAACACCCCGCTGGAGACCGGCTCAGCGTTTCCTCGCAATAGCCGTCTCTAATCAGCGATATTATCTTCGCCCCCATTATTCACGCGCTCGCTGCTGTCGGCCCTGCTGCCCCCCGCGCTGCTGGGGTGCTGGGATGAGCCCACCTCCTGCAGCAGCCGCCTCCATCCTTCCTGCCCTCCTCCTGTGCCCCCCTGCCACCCAGCGTCCCTGCTTGCTCGCCGGGCCATGGCCAGCTGGCTCTGCCTCCCCTCGGATTCCTAAATCTGATAGCGGGCTGGGGGGGGGTTGGGTGTGTGTGCTGCTGCGTTTAAAGGAGTGGGGTTGACCTTTGCCGCTGCAATGAGAGCCGCATGGAGGAAAAAAATTGGCTGCGGAGAGAGAGAGAGAGAGAGAGAGAGAGAGAGAGGGGAGGGAGCGAGCGAGCTGCTGTGGTTTTACAATCCCTAAATAACGCCGGGAGCTGAGCCGTAAACACATGGCGGTATTGCCCGAGCGTGTCCGTGCCCTCCCTACTTGAAAACCAGCTTGGAAAATACTACGACCTTAAGGAGAGAAAAGAAAACAGCTTTCTCGTGAAGAGAAAAAAAAAAGAAAAAAAAAAGAAATCTCCTGAATTATTTAGCGAAAGGTTCCAATACGACGGCTAATTCCGCCGGCAGACGCCGGCTGCTGGTGCCTGGCGTTTGGAGATGGCTATCGGCAAGGGCTGGCGTGGCGGGTGCTGGCGGCAGGGAGCCGGGTGGTCCCAGCCCTAGGGCAGCTCCCACCACTGGCAGACTCCCCTCTTGAAGATGAAGCCATCCCACCGGCAGAAGGGAGATACTCACGACGCCTTTCTCCTACTTTCATCCACCACTGCCATGAGCAGACCCACAGAGGAGACGCTTGTTAGTACAACTGCACTTCTCCATCACCCGCAAAGCATCACAGCCAGAGCGCTCCCTCCTCCAGCAGCCCCAGATGGGCAGCCTGAAAGGTGACTTTCCCCCAGGCAAAGCCCCACCACCCACTCTCCTGCAGCACCCAGAGAGAGCTGCGACCCCTATTCCTCTCACCTGTTTCTTCCTTATTTTTTATGGGTCGTTTTTTTTTTTTTTCGGAAGCAACCGACACTTTTCTTTGCAGAGCAACAGATGAGCAGGACCCTCCCCGTGCTTTTTACGATGTTAAATTTATTGCCTCAGCTTCGCAATTGCCATTTTAATGATGAACACTCCCGCGGCTTTAATGCGTCTCAAGTGCTGACATTAAAAAAAGAAGCAGGGGGGACACGTTGTCTCCTGTCTTCTGGAGGAGAATGAACTCCACATTTCCTGGTCCTTGCACAAAGTTTGCCAAATAGATAATGCGTTTTATGATTTCGTGGCAGCGCAGTGCTCTGTTTGGTAAGGGAGGCCCTCTGCTGGCATCAGGCTGGCCGGGGAGCCCAGGCCTGAGGACAGCTGGGGAACCACCACAAAAGCATCAAACCCAGTGAGACACCTCCAGCAAGCTGTGCTTGGAGAGCAGAGCCTGCAAGGCCAAGCCTGGAGAACCGTGCCCTGGAAGCCAAGCCTAGAAAGCCATGTCCAGTAAGCTGTGCCTGAGGCCTCAAGACTGGAGGGCTTGCAGAAAAAAGCACAGGGAACTGGGTCCAAGGAAAAGAACCTGAAAAATTGCATCTGGAGGACTAATCTCAGAATGACAAGTTTGAGGTACTGAGCCACAGAGCCACAATCCTCTGACCTGGATGTGGCAAGATGTTCATGGCCCGACCAGCCTGTAGAGCCAAACCCAGAAGATCATGCCCAACATGCTCATCTCCAGTCCTGCTTCATCCAGAGGTGAGCCACATCCCTGTTGCCTGTGTTAGTCCACCAGTGTGATAGGTGGCTAGGCTCGGTACTGTGCAAATCCAACAGCAGCATCCCCAGTCCCTGCTTGCAGCTGCCCCAGCATTGGGTAAAGCCCCTCTTCATCTGTTAAAGGGCCAGGTAGGTTCAGTGGGGATGGCTGGGTGGGGAGCAACAGCAGCTTCACTGTGGGGTAGGCAGGAGCTGCAGTAGCTCCCACCTTGTTCAAGTTAAAAGGATTGTGGCCATTCCCCCCTGCACGGGGCACAGAGCTCCCATACCGGGAGCCCCCATGGTCCTGCTCATCTCTC
This sequence comes from Upupa epops, assembly GCA_013397515.1. NCBI lineage: Eukaryota > Metazoa > Chordata > Aves > Bucerotiformes > Upupidae > Upupa > Upupa epops. The sequence goes on along the minus strand of VZRI01004996.1, from coordinate 156,989 downwards.
TGGCAGGACATTGAGTCCCTGGCTGGGGTAACCTGCTCCCTGCCAGAGGACAAGAACAGGCTGTGTCTGGTGATGGGCAGCACTAGGCAGCCACCAACCCCCCTGGACTTCAACTGAAGATGCATACTTTTGTCAGCAGATGCTTCTTTATTTTTACAGTTTTAAACAGTGCCTGTAACTTGGCCTGGGTTATCAGGGAGATATTAAATTGCTGTTGGAAGCAACACCAGCGGGGTGGAAAAGCTGTGATGTGCTCTTACCTCTTCCCACAAGGTCGAGCCAGCCAGCCCCGAGGGACAATGCGTTTGCTGCGTCCTTCCTGTAAGGAGGATCACATGTCAGAGCCAAACGAAGTCTTGAGAAAATTAAACCTGTGAGCTCACTGCCTTCCTGAGCGCAGGCGCCAGCTGTCCCCGCAGTCTCCGAGCCTGGCCTGCCACTGAGGTGACCAGGCAGGGAGTGGTGCCATTTCCAGGATAGTCCCCCCCACCTCCCTGGGGGACAGAGGCTGGTGAGAGTGTGGGCTGCAGGAGCTTTGAACTGCAATTTGCATCACTGGCTGATGCTGAAGAACCTGCCCATGGGAAGAATCTGTCAGCCCTGGAAGGACACAGCCTTCAAAGTCCCCCAAGGGTCTTGAGCCAGATCTCTTCAGACAGAGGTTCTTCATTGATTAAAGGGACAGATAGGTTCAGCTCTGGTGGGAAACATGGGCAGCCACATGTTCTCCCTGCTTGAGCCACTCCCCACACTTGGAGCTCACCAGGTACGCAGATCAGGCTTGTTGCAGGGCAAGATGAGTCCTGCTGCATTATTCCTCTTTGACTCAGGGAATGGATGATGGAGAGTAGTCAAGCAAAATACAACACTGGCCCCAGCAGAGCCCACATGTGCATGGAGGTGGTCAGTTTAAGAGTCCTCAAACACCTCTTAGTCATCTAAGCCTAACACAGAGGAAATGGCACCATGAGCAATGGTTGGGAAGCCAAGAGGGGTCAAGACCATAAATGTGGATGCTGGGAACAGCCAGGCATCAGCCAAACCAGAAAGACAACAAAGTTGAGGACCATTCATGATGTATGGCTGGAAAAAGGCACAGGGCTGAGCCAGACCTGTTCTGTGACACCCTCCACTCTTTTAGTTTTGCTTGTGCTTTTCAGCTTGTGGGAAATAGAAATATAGCTCAGTCCCCATCTCCCATTAAAAAAAGAAGCAGGGGGGACATACGCTTGCTCCTTCATTACCCTCTTCTTCCTCACCCCTTGGCTCTGCTCAATCCCAGCCCACTGGGAAGTTCCAGTACCGGTGTTTCAGTCACACTGAGCAGCCCCCATGGAAGACAGGATTCTCAGTGTATCCACAGGCACAGCTCTGGGGATGCAGTTGGCCCCCGATGTGTCCCACCACAGCTTCACCTGTGGCCATGGACTGTGCAGGCAGTGCACCCACACACACATCCAAATCCCCTGTCTTTGCCACCATGAGTACTCACATTTGCCCAGACTCAGCAGCTGCCTCTAAGCCCTCCTGGGGGCCATATCCAGCCCCTTGGTGGGGTCCAGCCCAGAAGCAGCCAGCTGAGGAGTCAAAGCTGGTGTGCAGGGATGCTCCAGCAGCTGCTGTCAGTGTGGCTGCTGGATGCATTTTGGCTAGGAGTAGCCTGAGTCTTTTTTAATTCTCCAGGCCTGCCCAGAAAAAAAGGAAAAAAAAAAAAAAGCAAACCCAAACCCCATAACAAGCTGCAGTGAAGTGGCGCGAGAGCGGCAGATAAGAGGTTAGCGCCTGAGCTGAGGCCTCACCGAGATGAAAGGCGATTGCAAGCGAGCCTCACCATCCCCTGCGGACAAAAGAGCTCCTAAAATATTAACAAGGCCCCATGCTGCCAGGTCCCCTGGCCCACAATGCTGGCAGGAGCAGGCACTGCTGGCCTAGAGGTTCCCAGGGGTACACAGTGGGGAGCAGTGCAGGATGCTCATTAATCACCTCCTGTGCTCAGCACTGGCAAACGTACACCCCGCTTCCCTCACTGCCCTGGGGAATCACTGGCACTCGACCCTGGGCACAGTTTGGCATTTAAAAAGCACAAAGCAGGGGACTATGCTGGGGAAAGAGGCCCCTTGCTGCCATCTCTGCACCCCTGGGTGCAGCCTCATCATCCTAACACACCTCATGGGGAGGGACAGCCGGGGTCACTCACCCAGGTGTTTGCATACTAGCAACGCAGTTCTGCTTTTTTGGTTTGGGGGTGATTCATGCAGAACCCAGGCTGGGAACAGGGTCCCTGGTGTGGGAGAGTGGGGTGTTGTGTGGGAACAGCTCAGCCCTGAAGGCCACTCACTTAGCTGGGGTTCACCCCACACCCAGGACACCCATGCTGCTCTTGCTTCTCGTCCTGTTCCCAGTGCCAGAGACCTGCTGGACTGGTCACTCCAGGGACCCTGCCCCATGAGCTGCTGGCTGCTCCAGCGGCTGCCATGCCTCAGTCCCCACTGGTCTCCAGTCTCAGAGTCCACTCTGCTGCCCTTTGTCCCCAGCCCCAGCTTCAGATCTCCTGCCTGGGGAGAAGAGATCTTCACAGTGATACCAACACCCACACCCAGGGGACTCGAGGTGACTGGTGAACCAATGGCACAACCATCCTCCTGAGACTACCCATCCCGATGCCTTGTTCCAGCTAAAGCAGAGCAAAGATCTTTTGTCAAAGACATTAGGCTTCTTCCCACAGGGAAGGGCAATGTTTCTGCTGCTCCAAATCTGCTGCTGGGCGCTGGAAGGGAGGAGGAGCGAGATAATAACAGCTCCGGTCGCTGGGTCCGGAAACGAGCCCGCATGCAGCCATCAGATTGGGGGATTTGCATAGCACAGATGGCAGCCCAGGAATTTCAAAGCATCCCCCTTGCCACGGCAGCTGAACGGCTCGGCGGCCCCACGCAGCTGCCGGAGGCGAGTTGAGCTGCTTTGGCGTCCAGGGCCAAGCAGCCAAGAAAAGAATGCACAGCACAGCATGGCACAACAGCTCTCTGCCACCCTCAAGGACTGCTGCTCGTGGTCCGGGTTTAGCCATGGCAGGTAGCAATGGGGCCATGGGAGCAGAAGGGATTCATGGAGGTTTCCAGCACTCACCAGTGGGGAGCCGCACGGAAGGGCTCTTGCAAGGACTGGAGGGCACGACATGTGAGAGACGGCGGGAGCTAAATTTACACCGCGGCGAAGCAAGCTGCCTCCAAGGAGATGTGATCGCAGGCTATAAATACCTGCAAGGAAACAACGGGGACAGCGGCAGTGAATTATTCACGGGCGCAAGATGGCAGGACATGGAGCAAGTCAGGCTGGAGAGGGGGGAGCTGCTGCCATAGGTGCACCCAGAGCTGAAGCACTTAGGGCTCTGGAGCACCCCATGTGCTGGGTGCTGGTAGCCCCTCGGTAGAGGTGCAAAGGCACCTGGAGGATTCACCGCGCCCAACTGCCCCTCAGCCTGGTACCGGGGAGCACCAAGTTTCCTTCCAGTGTAAAACGGTGCACACGGCTAGCACATGGTGGCTTTTGAAGATTTTGAAGAGTTTGGGGTGCTGCTGCCAAGCTGCTCCAGCATCCCCCATCCCAATCTCAGAGCTGCAAGAGAAACCTGCGCTAAGGGGACAAGTCTTCTGCATCCCCAGAAGACACTTCGGGGAGGATTTGGGGCACTAGAGCATCGCAGAGCTCATCTGCTCATGGAAAAGGGGGCAGGAGAGGAGTGAGGTGGAAGCTTGTTTTTTATAACAGTAACAGATAATTATAAACTAGTAGCTAAGAGCCGCTTTCGAAGCGGAGGGGTTTCATGCTGCCCAGGACCGCCCGCCGCTGCCGGTCTCTGCTGCCATCCCCTGGCAGCGCCTGGGAGGGACACGGGCTGGGTCCCGCTGCAACGAGAGGGAAGTGGGAGTGATACCCGCATCCTTGCTAGGGGGTATCTTCCGGGTTTGAGCCGGTTGGAGGGGATTTTTGCTATTTCCCCACGCAGTGATGCGATGGGCTCACCAGGGTGGTGTCTGTCCCAGAGCCTGTCCCTTGTCCTCACCCCTCCCTGCATCCACAGAACCAGTGCATTGAGCTCTTTTAAGTCTAACTGTTCTCCCAGCACTTCGAGGTGACCACTAAACCATATCCCACACAGCTTTTCAACCCCTACAGGGACAGGCACTTCACCACTGCCCTGGGCAGCCTGGACCAACATTGCAGCGAGTAAACTGTCCCTTATAGCCAACCCAAACTTCTCCTGGCACAACTGAAGGTAATTTCCTTTCATCCTGTCACTTGTTCACGAGAAGAAACTGAACAAGAATCCCTTGGTGCCCAGTTTCACTCTCAGCTCAAAAGTCAAAGCAATAATGCTACTTCCCCATGGGTATCAAGCTGCTTCCTCCTTGCCTGACCCCATCCTGTTCCTTTCTCCACTTTTGGTTTTGCCTCACAACCCATGCTGGTACTTAGGGAGTTGCTCAGAGCCTACCCTACTGTGACAGCTGTCTTGCATGCCACATCCCACTGGGATCAGAATCCCCAGTCTTCAGAGTGCAGGAGGCCTGGGAGTAAGTACTCCCCAACCCCTAATCTCTTGGGCAAAGCCACAAGCAGAAAGGACTTAACAGTCCTGGCTGCCCAGACGTGGAGGGGACTGTGAGCTCTGGGGCCACCATGGGCAGTGGCTTCTGAAACCTCTGTCCATCAAGCAGGTGGGCAAAGGTAGCAGCATCTCTGGGTCATCCTCCTGGCCCCACAGGCTGTGTGGAGAAGACAAGTGGTTGTGAGACAGGCCATTGTTAACCCTTCCCTGGAGAAACCCTCAAGCTTCCAGCAGCACTCAGAGCCCCCTGGGGCAGGAAGAATGGGGGCCCAAGAGTTGGGGTCTGGTCCTGTTGCTGGCTTCAGCAATTCTTCCAGCAAATAGGAGTCATTGGTTGAAAGACAGAAATAAAAAAGCTCCACACCTAGAAACACAGAGCAGTTCCTACTGCAGTTGTACAAGCAAATCATCCTTTGGTGATTGCTCTCAGCATCCAGGAACAACTGGAAGAGGCTCCCATGAGCTTGCTTCCATGGGGCCTCACCACCAGCTCCCCAAGACATGTTCAATTCACCACCATCCAGAGTACATGCCCCTGGCACAGGGCTTGCTCTCAGTTCTGCCCTGTCTGCCCCTCAAAGGGAGGATGAGTCAGGCCCCACACACCCAGCCATGACGGTCTCTTCTCTGCAGGCATCAACATGGAGAAGACTTACAAATAAGCTTTAGGACAAGGACTGAATTTTTCCTGGCAGGTCCCTTACAAAGGCAAAATGTCTGCTGTGCGACAAGTTTCTCAATGGAGGCAAGATCTGACTTGGTGAAATTTGATTAATACAAAATGTCTGCACTTACCTGTTGTAGGGCACCTTAGACAGTAGAATTTGAATAATAAACCAGATAGGTGTCTTGGCAGAAACCTATTCTCTCACTCACCCCAAGAGGCATCCCACATGGATTTCAAGAAGTTACTTCAAAATTTTCATGAATGTTTGTCAAGAGGAGATTGCAAGTTGAACCCCCAAGTGTTTTATGTTGGTGTTTAGGGTACACCAGAAAAAAAAACTTACACAGAGCTTTTGTACAAGTGAGAACTCCAGCGGTATCAGTCCCAGTTGCTAATTCGGCAAGAGGTTGTCTACAGATCACCAAAGTGTAATTTCTGGGCTGCACTTACAACCTCTATCTCCACAGCCCAAAAGGGCAGCAGATGGAACATTCCAGAGCTCCTTTCCTCCAGCTGAGCAGGAGGCAGGTCACCATAAAGAAATCATGCAGCAGCCAAGGCTAAGCCATGAGAAACAGTGAGGTTTCTCTTGAAACTGTCTTACCCGTGACTCCCGTATTTGCTCCACATGACTCCCAGCACTGTGGGATTTCCTGAGGCTGCTCCCCTGCATGGAGTGAGGGATGCACAAGATGTCCTGCAGAAATGCAGAACTGCCAAACTCCACACTGAACTGGCTTCACACAGATCCCACAAACAGCACCCAATGGTGTCAATGCACCAACTCACAAACCTCTAGGTCTAGATTCTTCACAGAATGGTGGTGACACACTGGAACATGTCACCTAAGGAAGTTGTGGATACTCCATCACTGGGTATGGATGGACAGGTTGGATGAAGCTTTGAGTAACCTAATCTGGTGGGAGATGTCCACAGCATGGGAGGTTGGAACTACATGGTCTTCAAGGTCCCTTCCACCTCAAACCATTTTGTGATTCACAGAATACCCCAAACCCTGCCATCATCACGGAACATCTTGACATTAACAAAACACAGGTAACAAGAGAATACACAAGGCAAAGACCAAGAGTACCCAGTCACAGTAGTCTGCTCAAGATACCAACTTATTCACAACACTGAGTTGTCATCCACATCCTGTGACTTGATCTTTCAACCCAGTCTTTTATAATTACCCCTCAATCTGCTATGCAGCCTCAGTGAACCCAGCCACTATCTACGAGAAGCGCCAGGGCAGCAAGAACTTCCACCAGAGGTGGCTGAAGGACTTTTCTCCATAGCTGGGGGCAAGGAAGAAGTGAATGGAGCTGAGCAACTCCTCATTATAAACACATTTGCTCAGTAAAGGACAAGAACAGTAAACAGATCTTATTCTCACTCATTCAAGATGTTTTGACTTAAACTATATTAAGAACTAAATTATTCTCATACAGGGAAATAAAAGTGGGGAACATGCAAACCAAGAAGTAGAAACACAATAAACCAAACCCTGTGGATGTCAAACCTGAGGAAGATTAAGCAACAGTTAAGTCACAGTTAAAGCTGGAACAGCCAAGACAGTTCTGGTCTCCTCCACACGTGCCTTGTGCTCTTGCTCCAGGGCTCATCCCAGAGCTAACAGTGATCACTCTGGGTCAAGGCTATGGGTGCTGGGTTTGGTGAGTGCATACACATTTTGACAACACAGGGCAGGTGACCAAGGCTGCTCCACACTGCCCACAGAGTACTACTCATGTTTGGGGAGCATGAAAGGTTTTACGGAAGGATAAGAAAAAAACAAGATGAAGATGACTGGAGATGGCTGAGCTGAAGATAGTGTAGGACTGGATCATGGGCAGAAGGGACAGAGTAGCCATGAGAGAAAAGGAAACAAAATGAGATAAAAAATTGGGTGGAAAAAAAAACCAAACCATGAAGCCACAATAAGTTTAAGGGAATTATTTAATGATGATCAAATTGAACACATTCAACAGTACAGCTGGTGTTGGTATGGATCTAGTCGCACACACTCCCAGGTGAGGGCTGGGTGGCAAGGCTGCAGGAACCTTCCCAATACCTTTGACCATGATTACTCAGGTAGGGGTTGATCTCCACACATCCAGACAGCAGGCTGTGCCTTGCTTTTAACCTTCCAACAAGTACCCTCAACATGCTTCTTGTAACTTTCCCTGTAGGCAACAGCTTCTACGAAAGCCCAAGACAACTAAGATTCCAAACTCTGGACCACAGTTTTGATCTATGTCTACTGAAAGAGACAAGGAACAGAAGGAAACAACAACAGAGGTGGAGGGAATTAAACTCTTTTTGAACTACCTGAAGGAGATGGAGGCAGCTTGCCTATATACTGAAGTGACAGGAGCAGAACTGTTCCGAGAGCACGGAAAGAGGACAGCCTTTCCTTCTACTCAAATATATCATGGGCCTCTGTCCTTGAGGAAGAGTGCTTCCACAATCTGTCTGGGCAAGTGGAAACCCGGAACCTGTGCCCCAGGGCTTCTTTGTTTGTAGTGGAAATGCAGAGCATATTCAAAACAGATTCTGTTATATTAGGGGGCCTACAGGAAAGCTAGGGAGGGACTTCTTACAAGGGCAGTGAGAAGACACAGGGTAATGGTTTTAAACTGAAAGAGGAGAGATTTTGAAAGAGGTTTAGGTCAGAGATTAGGAAGAAGTTGTTTAACATGAGGGTAGTGAGACACTGGAACAGGGTACCCAGAGAAGTTGTGGAAGTTCCATCCCTGGAGTCATTCAAGGCCAGGTTGGACAAGGTTGTGAGCAACCTGATCTAGTGGGATGCATCCCTGCCCATGCAGGGGGGTTGGAACTCAACAATCTTTAAGGCCCATTCCAATTCTAACCTTTCTATGATTCCTAAGACTCTATGTTACCCAGTGCTCTGATCAGCCTTCTTTTGCACCTCCCGCATCCTTAGGTGTCATGCTCTCCCCAGTAACAGCTACTTGGGACACAAGGAAACCTAACTTTATCCGGGCAAAGGGCTTTCCATTGTCCTTCCTTTAGGTTTCTGACCTACCATATATCAGAAATGGGAATAAGAACATCTCTAACAGCTATCCTGCTGTGAATAACAAGCACATGGCCTTCAGAGACAATGGACAGGTTACATTTGCTCTACAAGTGCACCAGGGACACAGGATCTTACCCAACCTAGTCCCATTGTTTTTTCTACATCATTCCATGTGTGTAGACTTAACACAAAGGTTTGTAGATGCTTCAAAACATCAGTACAGCTAGTTAACACAAAAAATGCAAACTCTTATGCTGACCGAATGCTACATAAGGACAAGTGAGGTATTTCAAGCACAGCAACCAGGTCTCCAGTACCATCCAGATCAGCCCCATCCCAATCAGTAGGTCCATGGACTCCAAATTTAAGCTCAGACTAACAGTTAAGCTGCCAACCCACATATTGATGAATGGCAACTCAGTACCGAGTTACATGACTTCCTGAGATACGTATGATAGAACGTGATCCAACATCAGTACGGCATACAAAGTGCTGCATCCAAGCAGCATTTTGGCTCTACAGCGCTGCCAGAGCTGCAGGATTCTAAGCAGCCCAGCATTTTTTTGCTAACACACATTTGCTTGGTACATAACATTAAAAATGGTAAATTTCATGTACAATCTACACCCAGAGAAGTCCCAGTACAGAGAAAGCCATGCAAAGAACTTAAAACACTAAATCAAATTTTAAAAAATGGGTAGGGACTGAAAAAGCTTATGTGATGAGCTCAAATGTTCCTACAAAGGCAACATCCCCAGCCCTTGGTTTCTTGTGTTGTTTTACATGGGAACATACACATCACACAGTCTCAAAAGAGCAAGTTTCTACTCCCCAGAAATATCTGTAAGTTGGATCAGGCTTACAGTTAAACTATAAGAGGAAAAAAAAGAAAAAGGCTCCTTCATCTAGTTCACAGTACAACCCTCAACAGCTAACAGTCAGCCCACATGCTCCCTACTCACTGACAACCACAACTACACCACAACTTCTGTCAAATCATCAGCCACGTCTGGCCTGTCCAAACCATTCACTGCAAGATGATCAGCTCAGCACAACACAGGCCCTGAGGTGAAGCTGGTACAATATTCAGGGCCATTTAAACCCACACATGGCTGTTACCTCCCTATTGCCTGACACACACAACTTCTACCCACCAGAACAGGATGATCATCAACTTCTGCACTTGCTATGACTCCCATCTCTCCTGCATAGGCCTCTGATCTCTTCCAGTGACCACCAATGCCAACAACAAGTCTTATTTGCCACTAAAGTCATTCCTGGGTGGCTCATTTATGGATCAGTTAAAGGGAATCCCCACAAGAGAAGCCTGCTGCACCAGGTTCATACCTTTGCACACCACATTTCTCCCTGTTCCCTGAGCCGTCCCCCAATACTGTCACCTCCCCAGACAGCATGTTCCATTTCAAGGAAAGGTGCTTCTCACCTAGAAGACAGGTCTCCAAAGACATATTAACATCTACATCCAGATGTGTGCATACACGAGGACACTGAGAGATGAGACAAGCGGAACAATTTTAGACTAAAGCAGTGGACATTTATTCCTCATTTGTGCAAGAGTGTCAAGATGCATCTGAAAATGGACGGGATAGACCCCTGTGGCTGGAGAGCTGGAGGTCGCAGCCTCTCCCTCACTCGATGGCTTTTTGTTCACAATTCTACTAAGAGGAGATAGACTTGCGCAGACTCACCTACTGTCACACCAACAATGCTGGCAAATACACTTGTATACAAAGAAAAGTCTCAAACTACATTTTTCACTAGATTCAAGTGAAGACTTTTGTTCAAAAAAAGAAAGACACATACAAGTACAATTTAAAACTGTATGAACATCTGCAAATTTTTAGTGCAAAGTAATTATGTAAAAGCTACATTTTATGAAAGTTTTTGTGATGTGCTTGGTAGGTTCGTTTTTTTGATGGTTTTTCTGGTTTTTACCTTTTTACATCCATTATTGTAGTTACATAAGGTTTCACTTACCTACAGTACATACGCATTTGTGTTAGGTCCCATGCAAGTGGGCAATAATACCATTAGGCTTTGTCAAATATCACTCGGATTCTCATTTAGTAAACTGCTTATTTGGTTTAACAGTCAAGTTCCCAGCACATCGCACATCCTGGTTTCAGGGAAGTGCTTACACCGATGTTTGTCTCATTGGGGTGTGCAGCCTCATGTGATGCAAACCAAACTGCTTCTGGACTTCCAAACGCAAGCGCTCGTGAATAAAAATGTTTCAGAGAAATCCACCATTAGTTTTTTTCACCTGTAACAAACTGTTCTTCAAATTAAAAGCCTATTCACACCAAGTTATATGTAATGACTGTAGTAATCAGTTTATTACACAGATTAATCATTCTTGAACGTACAAGCTCCAGGGGAGCAGTTGGGTCTTTAAATATACACAAGTTTTCTGTCAAATGGATTTTTTACCCTTACATCCAGAAGAGACCTAAGCAGTTAAAAAAATTAAGAAAAATAAGAGCTATTAGCTAGGTATTAACTGAGAAACAACATACAAACCGAAAAAAAGTATGAAGGGAGAGAGTTGAAACAAATCAACATCACTTGATGCACTAATAGCTCCAATCCATGTAAATCTCAACTGGTTAAACTTAAACCTTAAACACAGGATGTGGGTATAGTTTAGCTCATTGGTCATAACATTTACCTAAGGTGTAGGTCCTTCAGAATAAAATGAATACAGAAACAGCTTCAAGTTTGTCACCTCGCTTTTCATAACTGTTATGAGTTTAAAAGAATTCCACTTGAAACCTTCACAGATCAGCAACACTGTCCCTAGAAATATGAAAGCCACCACAAGTCTCCCGTTCACACTTTATTACCCAATTTAAATCAACCAGGAATGCTTTTAGGCTCACAAAGTTATGACTGAAGAACCAGCTTTTTCACACACACACTTCTCTGCTAGGAGTCAATGTTGGTACGGGGAAATACAGTATTTCTATTTTGTTGTTCCAAGTATGTACAACACGCAGCACTGCTGTATCAGGTAAACATGTGCACAGGGGAAGATGAGGCGTGGGCTCATAGAAAGCAGTCAAATGGAAATCAAAAGGACTTTCTCTTTCAGAGTTCCCCTATCTTTATTTGTAGAGGTTATCCAATAATTTCTTTAATTACATCGCATACTTCTGAGTCCATTCCCGAGCTATTCTGTTGTACCTGCACATACAAAAAGAGGATTTACTTAACATGGCATCAGCACACTCCAGCTGTAGCAGTCTAGTCCACACATGGTGTCACAAACATACTTTCTCTCCAGTAGTGTCACAAAATTGTAAAATTTAAGAACAAAATGAAATCTCAAGCAAACAAGAAGCAAGAAAGCCTGCAGTACTTCACAGAAAAGAAATAATTGATAACACCAACAAGAAGGATATGAGATCATTGTGATATGAGCTTCAAAACAGAACCAACACAGGTCAGAGGGGCCTGTGCCTCCGCCAGCTTCTGAATTCCTGGGGAAGCTGCTACTGCAGGGTTTAATTTTGGCATTCTAAGGGAAAAAATTGGATTAACGTGTCCTTCCTGCCTCATTCTGCCGCTTCCCTTAGAACGTTAAGTGTAGTTCTCAGTATCTCCCAGGCTGCCAAACCCTGACAGACTTGTTTATGGCTATATATTGTATTTGGCTATTTCAGGACAAAAAAATTAGTCCACTACAGTAAATTTTCTTTTTATTATGGAGGCACAATTTGCTCTGTGTCTCAATCATCCAAATGCCCTTTAATACAGTCACTGCTGGAAAAAGCATGGGATGCTTAAGTAAAGCAAAACTGTTAATCACAACAGCACTGCTGAAAGCTTATTTCTGACTATAGAAGACAAGTTCTTATTTGACAAAATTTGTAGATAAAGTGTTAAAACATTTAAGAGTAAGAAAGTTCCTAGCTCTGTACACTAAGTTTTTGTGCTTGAAGTTCTTCAGCTTAGGCTAAAGCTCTTCCACTTATAAAATGACAAACAAAACTTACACCTCTAGAGGCTAAACCAGAACTCCAGTTACATTTAAGCACAATTTTTTCTTCCTTTTATTTGCCAAAAACAGGGAAATAATGAGTTCTACATATGTTAAGTGCATTTAGTCACTGCATCTTGAAATACATACTACTACTTTTGCCACTCTCAATAAAACCCGGTTGCATCACCTTCTCTAATGCTGCTTCTCAAGTACGCAGCAGAGTAACCACATCTGTGAATCATTTTCCCTTCCTATCTTGTTCTCATCAGATGACCATATAGCTTCAGAAATTAACAATATTGATCAGGGAACAGCGAGGTAGAAAGAGGTTTATAAGAGACATTAAGCTGCTGATTTTGAAGTGCTTGTTAGTGATAGAGTTCGCTCCATTCTTGGTGTTTACTTTAATCAAAGCTTGGAGTCCTCCCACCCCACCTCTACACCACTTGTTCTTCCCTTGTGCTGGCAAACTAAGATGAAACAGGGTATTTTTGTTATTTCTTTGCTTGTATGATGCTATCACTATGCTGGCATAGAAATACTCTCACAGTAGAGTCATCTGCTCTCCCTCTGCTGGTGAAGCATTAAAACTTAGTAAGTGATCACATCCAACTTAGTGCTCCATATAACAGATTTGCCTTGTCCACTTCACATTTTCATTGTATCACGCAAACTTGTGGTTCACATGCAACACCAATAAAAGGCTATTCTGTGGAATCAAAGTGCAGTAATAAAACCACAGAAGTACAAGGTTTTGCTTCTACTGGCATCTGCATCTTCTTCCTACAGCAGTGCAGCACTGTTCAGATAGGAGTTCAGACAGAGCCTAGGAAAAAAAAAAAAACCAACCTCAAAAGAACCCCCAAATCAACAGGTGAAGTGAAAAAGGCAAATCAAAGTTCACTCTCTTCAAAAAAGCAGGTTCTTTCAGTTCCCCTTTACTATTTCAGTGTGGATTCTGCTCTGTCGAGAACGATGCATGGTTTTTGGCTTCCATACTCACTTTTCTCTATCTGTTTTGTAGATCCGTGCAATCTCAGGCACTAAAGGATCATCTGGATTGGGATCACACAACAGAGAACAGATGGACAAAAGTACTAGGGAGAGAAAAAAAAAAATATGACACTGAGTTAAGAGTTGAAGCATAGCTGAACACACCTAGAGAAGTTAGCCCACACACTTTCTTCCCCTCTAGCCACCAACATTAGCATCAGTCTTCCAAAATACCAAGAAGCAGTGATCCCACACACTTCACGTAAGTGGTTTGGTATGAGAATCCATTACCACTGAACCATATGTATAGATTCCACGAGATCAAACCACCTCCAAAAGATAGCCTTCAGTCACAAGGCAGAGGTCTTCTATTTGAAACAGCACCCAAAAGCCTTCCACAAAAACATCCCCGATTTGGCCTTGATTTCCTTATACCAGACCACCTCATCATTAATGACATGCAAGAAGTGCTAACCAGAAGTCAAAAGACAGGTAAGTCCAGCTGTGAAGAAGGAAGCATGAGCTACTCACAGATACTCAAGAACTGTTTAAAAAACCCAAAACACTGGTGTTGCAGAAAGTCAACAGGCTTTATCCAGTTATTTTCTGAACACAACTAAGATTTTGATGGATTAATTATAGACTAGTATTCAAAATCAAGAGAACCGTGGCTTACTGCACTCAAACCCACCAGAGAGCCCTGAACTGTAGAAGTTTCACTATAAATATATAGTGTATGTACCCAAGAAGCCACATCCCACTCATATGATGCCACTCGGCGTAGCATCAACCTTCATCCATTTAAGGAGTCAAGACAGAGCTAGCAAAGCTACAAATAGCACGTGCACATTCCACATTCACACCAAAGTAGAGGAGATGAGAAGGTACCAAGTTACAGGCAAAGCATACTGGGACAACACCACATGAGGCACGTCAGGGACAATCTCACCCCCCCCAAAAAATGCCAAACATTCTTTTGTCTCTGCCTGCTTTAGACAAGCAGTGCCGCTCCATATGGCCCTTCACCAAGAGCAGCCACAGTGGAGGTGTCAGTGCAAGTTGGAGGTGACAGCAGTTAGAAGTTTGAAGGCACTAAACACTTATCTGTTCCAACTTCCATCATGTTGCTACTGTGCTATGGAGCAGCAGGCAGAGACACCATGCTGAAGACATCAGAGAAGAGCAGTCCATAATGCTCCCTCATTGATTTTAGGACAGGTTAAAACAGAGAAGAGAGGAAAGAAGAAGCCCTGATATTCATCAGAAATGGAAAAGGCTTTTACAAGTTGGATGAAAATGAAAGCTTCATTACAACCCAGGGAAGCAAGGTGCTCTGAGACAAGAGCACCAAGAATTCCAAAACACAGATAATTTAGTTTTCCCTACCCATTTCTGGAGAACCTTCACTAATGAAATATAAATTCCAAGTTAAAAGCTTCAAGAACAAGTTTAGTCATAAAACTGTTCTCAATTTGAGTATAGCTGTCATTCTAGGATCCAGAACCTCTTCCTCCTTCTCCTGATTTTCTTAAGCTTAAGCTCTGAACTCTTTCACAATTCTTCTGTCAACTGACACTCAAATCAAATATTCAAGTACCTTACAGAATCCAGCTTCAGTGTGCAAAGGCTTGACTCTTGCTCTGTAGGTATATAGAAGCCACTAGTCCTGCCCTGCTGGCCCTTATCAGGGAACACAAAATGTTTTGTTATCTGTACTATCACTTTCCATCAGCTTCAGCACTGGGATTTTACCCTGGGTACACTAAGCAGAACTCAAAACACTCAGAAAAGGGAATCATTCTGTCACCTTAGACTCAGCCGCTGCTAGTCAGTTTAGCTGCAAAACACAGTTGTTTCTCCAACTACTTTCCTGTAGCTCCTCTGTTCATGTTTGTCAGACTCCACTGCTGTCACTTAGATTTCTTTGGCTGGTAGGATGATTAGAACAGCTAATACCTGTGCCCTATCCCTTTAGCAAAAGCCACAGGAAATCCAAGCTTTATCTTACCACAGTCCTTTAATAACTAAGGAGTTTTTCTAACAAGATGCTCACCTTTGTACAGCAGAACCAAGCTGCAAGTCTGCCCAGCCCTCCCCAACCACCATAGAGTTTCTTTCCGGAACACTTAGAGTACTGTTTCTCCTTGTGCACCTCACATCAGCCTTGCAACACCCCTCCTACAGTGGTCTAAGCACCAGACCAAAGTTTCACTCCTTAGCAGTTCACTTATTTTCTAAGAAGCATCACTCCAAACCTATGGAACAGACAGATGTAATTATTTGGGCCTCAAGTTGCACTGTCATATTCAGCTGCTGCATTTTGACTTTTGTGACTCTTGCTAATTACAGTCATTCTATCAGGCTTGTGGTAACTTCACATCTTTCTCTTTTTACCTGCGTAGCCTCAGCAAGAAAATTCGCATTATCTAAATTGGTTTAACAGTTTGTCCAAAACAACTTGAAAGTTTCTCTTGAGGTTTTCTATCAGAACACTGCATACACATGGATATTAGATCAACCAACACAAGCAGCTTCTAGATCACTACAAAAAACCCTGTAGAAAACAATCATCAAGTTGAAGGAGCCAAACACAAGAGAGGAGGAAACAATCCTTAAAAACCTCAGATGTGGACAGGAGTTCTTCGATACTTCAGAGTAGCTAATTAAACCACTGATGTGGAATGGAGAGAAACACCAGAGCATCTTCTTTATCAATTAGTACTGCAAGGAGTTTCACAGCAAAGCCTTGGCATTTACTAGTCAGATGACAACAGCATTAGTGGAAGACAACTAAAAATAGTTCATAAAAAAATCAAATATAGTAACCCCAGACTCAGGAGATTGAATAACTACGTAGTACAAGTGAGCAATGGTGTTTTATACCTTGTCCCACTCATCCTGCAGGATCGCAGGCCAAAACATTTGATCCCCACCTACCTACAGCAGAAAGCAAAATCCACATCTCCAGTACATTTCCAATTACAGTGACTAGAGGGACTAAGGACTTCCCAACAACCTGGGAGAACCAAACTAATCAAGCATAAAGACTGCTAATAAAGTGCTTCTAAAAAAAAGGACTGGGCTTAAACTTCTCCATGGAGCAGCAATACCAAAGAGCTCTCATCAAGCACAGTGATCATTTAACACTTAAGACTCCAGCACCATGTTCTTTGAGGCAAACTCAAGTTTGCCAGTGTAAGAAAGCAAAACTCCTGAGTTTTCTCTACAAGACTTCTCTTCACGGGGTACACAACACTCCCAAACTCAAGGACCACCCTTCTGTCTCAAGGCAGCTCCACTGCACACAGAATCACATCATTTACAGCTTGTCTACAATCATAGCTATGGTTTACTACTGCATAGTCCACTTCATCTTCTCAACAGGCATTTGTACTGTGCTCCTGCACCACAAAAGGTCAGTCTGCAACTTCCCATGAGCAGCTGTATCTTCCTAGTTCTGCTGCACCTTGGACTGAATATGCAAAGTCAATATGTAAACCCCATGACCAAGTTCCTTCTGCTACAAGCAGCTCAATCATTAAGACAATTCACGATGTCAGCTTTCCACAGCAAACTCCAGCACAAGCAGTGTGAAAAACAGCTTGAACACCTGTCTACTAGACCATCTGTGAACTCATACCAATCTGGGAAGAGCATCAAAACTCAGATGTGAAGAGACTTCTAAAACCCACAAGAAATAAGGAATAAGCCCTACAGACAGAAGACAGATGAAGGAGGAAGTCAAAGGTATCAAGCAGTTAATAAACAGCAATTAGCTTCACTTGATATCAGGGATAACTTCATAACCAAGTGCAATCACATGACTGCAACACACCCTTGTATGTCTTGAGCACATAACTGCTGCCAGAAGCACCTGCATACAAGCCACAAGGGTTAACATAAACATCACTACTATGTGTATCAAGCAAGTAAGTTAAGCCCACCTTCACAGGTTCTCAAGAAAAACTATTTATGCCTTCTTAACAGATAATGTAGCACCCAAAAAGCTAAACCTTCTAGTTCCTTTAGATAAGAGCACTAGGTTAAACAGGGAGCTACCAAGTAAAGTGAAGAGGAAGAAGTCTATAGGTCATAGAAGGAGGAGATGGCCACCTGGGTGATTATAAGGCTCTGGTGAGAGAATGTAGGGATGCAACTAGGAAAGCCAAGGCCTCCTTAGAATTAAACCTTGCAAGAGAGGTCAAGGGCGCCTAAAAGGGCTTCTTCAAACACACTGCAGGTAAAACTAAACCTAGAGGCAATGTGGGCCCCCTGCTGAATGAGGTGGGTGCCCTGAATACAAGAGGATACGGGGACAGCAGACATACTGAACACCTTCTTTGCCTCCATCTATACTTCTGGCAGATATCCTCGTATCAAAGCCCAGACTGCTGAGGCTCCAGAGGAAGCCAAGGCAAAAGAGGCATCTACCTTGGTGGATAAGGACTGGGTTAGGGATAAGTTAAGCAAACTGAATGTACATAATAAACCCACGGACCCTGATGGAATGCACCTGCGTGTGCTAAGGGATATGGCAGAAATCATTACTCAGCCACTCTCCATCACCTTTTCTAAGTCATGGAGATCAGCAGAGGTGCCTATGGGACTGGAGGTTAGCAAATGTTACCCTTTTTGAAGATTGGAGTAAGGAGGACACAGGTAACTATAGACCAGTCAGCCTCACCTCCAACCCAGGAAAGGTGATGGAAAAATTTGTCCTGGATGCTGTCTCTAGGCACATCAGATGCAAGAGGGTCATTAGGGAGTCAGCATGGCTTCACCAAGGGGAAGGAAGCTATGCTTGACCAACCTGATAGCTTTTAATGGAGGCATAACCAGGTGGATAGATGATGGCAGAGCAGTGGATGTGGTCTATCCTGACTTCAGTAAGGCATTTGACACACAGCATCCACACAGCCAAACTGAGGCAGTGTGGACTGGATGATTGGGTAATGAGGTGGACCATGAACTGGCTGCAGGATAGAAACCAGAAAGTAGTAGTCAATGAGACAGAGTCTAGTCGGAGTCCTGCATCTAGTGGAGTCCCCCAAGGACTGGTACTGGGACCAGTCCTCTTCAAACCATTCATTAATGATTTGGACGAGGGATTAGTATCACAGAATTACAGTACCTCAGTAATGATGAGGCTGGAAAAGACCTTAAAGATTATCCAGTTCAACCTAAAACCAACCAAGTAAACCTAGGGTGCAATGTTGGCAAGTTTGCTGACACAAAGCTGGGTGGTGTCACCAACACCCCAGAAGACTGTGCCACCATTCAGCAAGGCCTAGATAGGCTAGAGAGCGGGGTAGAGAGAAATGTAATCAAGTACAAGAAGGGGAAGCATAGACTTGCATCTGGGCAAGAACAACCCCAGGTACTAGTCTAGGTTGAAGACTGACCTGTTNTGGGCAAGAACAACCCCAGGTACTAGTCTAGGTTGAGGACTGACCTGTTGGAGAGCAGTGTAGGAAAAAGGGACAACAGGATGACTGTGAGCCAGCAATGTGCTCTTGTGGCCAAGAGGGCCAATGGCATCCTGGGATGCATCAGAAAGGATACAGTTAGCAGATAAAGGGAGGTTCTTCTCCTCCCTCTACTCTGCATTAGAGAGGCCACATCTGGAATATTGTGTCCAGTTCCGGGCCCCTCAGTTCAAGGGCACAGAGCTGCTGGAGGGTGTCCAGTGTAGAGCAACAATAGAGAAAGTAGAGCACCTCCATTATGAGGAAAGGCTGAGGGAGCTGGGTCTCTTTTGCTTGGAGAAGAGGAGGCTGAGGGGTGACCTCAGAAGGATGGAGCCAGGTCATCTCAAGGTCATCTAGTGATAGGACAAGGGGCAATGGGTACATGCTGGAACATAGGAGGTTCCATATAAATAGCAGAAGGAACTTCTTCACAGTGAGGGTAATGAAGCATTGGAACAGGCTGCCTAGGGGAGTTGTGGAGTCTCCTTCTCTGGAGATACTCAAGACCCGCCTGGACATGTTTCTGTGCAACTTGGTCAAGGTGACCATGCTGTAGCAGGGGGATTGGACTAGATGATCTCTCAAGGTCCCTTCCAATCCCTAATGATTCTATGAAGGCAAACATTACCTCTTTCAGTATAGGATGGCAGGGCACAGGAGTCAAGAAGTGTGGATGATTCTCACGTAGAAGTTAAAGTCATGACAGGTAAAGCACAGACACTACTTAAGTCCTGCTAGAATTGCACATTAAACTTGCTCTACTAAAAGCACTTGTCTGTGGGACACTAAGAGAAGGAAAAGCAACTGAGTAGTGGGACCTCCAGCTTAATCACATCAGGGACATAAAAAAAAGGCATTGATTCTTCCAAGGTCATGAGTTACCCAAAAGAAACATTAACTGGTATGTTCTGATCCAAATGCTGTTTGGTACAGTTACTGCTCTCCAAAGAAGTGGAGCCCATTTAGAATTCATCCAGGAGTAATTGCTGTTCTTGGGCACTGAGCAGCTTAGGTAAAAAAAGCCTTAGGGAAAGCTTTTGTTCTCCTCAAAGTCTCCTACTATCTTTACTTTCATATTAAAGGCAATGAGCACAGCACTCTACATCAGTGGAATGAGGAGAAGAGGTTAAGCCGCCTTTTAAAAGAAGTTATTCCTGTAGGCTCTACTGCTGCATGGCCTCAGCAGACCCCAAGCCAATGTTCTCCCACTGAAGGAGGGTCCATTACTATGAAGCAGAGAGACTGAGCCAACAAAATTTTGGTTCACATGCAGACAAGTTTCTGAAAATGAAAGTAACAAGCCTTGTAGGTTTAATTCAGCCTGGGGATTCCATAACACCTCTCCTGGCATAAAATTTGCACTTTGGACACATACTGCTGTCAAGGAATTCTTAGTTCTATTTTGGCAGCTTTATCTGGCTATCCTGCTTCTCACCACAAATACCTACTATAAGTGGATTCTGACTGTGCAGACAAAATACACCTGAATAAAACTAAAGTAACTCCAGACCCTACTCAGGATAAATCCTATTTCTTAACCGTAAGTTGCATTTCAAACTCTTTCAGTAATCTTATCCAGTCTCACAGGAAGGGTACTTAAAAGGTACCCTTTAATCTGAGCAGTTTGAACTTCCTGTTAAGTCAGTTCAACAATTTCTGGTGACAAGAAATATTAAGTTTCGCCTTGTATATCATAGACTGGTTGATGGGCAGGAACCTCTGGAGATTACCTAAAGCAGACTAGCTATGACCACATCCCAATGGCTTTTGAGTATCTCAAATGAAGGTGACCCCACAACCCTCCAAGTCAACCTCTGACAGTATTCAGCCCACTCACGGTACAAAATATTGTTTCCTGATTTTGAGTGTCTCTCCTGTGTGTCAATTTATACCCATCACCTCTTGTCTTATCACTGAGAAGACTCTGGTTCTCTGCACCTTCCCTTCAAATATTTATATACATTGATGAGACCCCTACACCAGGCTGAGCCATCCCAGTTTTCTTTGCCTGTCCTCATACAGAACATGCTCCAACCCACCACATTCAGGACACTTCACTGGACTCTTCCCCACTACATCCCTGACTTTCATATTTCAGGGAGTCCTGCACTAGATACATGCCTCAAGTGCAGGCTCAGAGCTACCAAGATGAGGAAAATTATCTCCTCTGAGCTGTCAACAGCGCCCCTCCTCCTTCAACTTTGTTAAAAGGCAACATCTTGGAAGCTACATGAGTAGCTACATTAAAGTTGCAAGAGGATTGAATTAGGAATCAAAGTCTCCCTTAAAACTGTAACTTTGCACAGAAGGAGAAACAGTCCCCAGCTAGGTTACAAAGTGACGTCCTCAGACACTTGGATACACATTACAACAGGCAAATTAAAGAGTGCAATCATACACCAACTTACTGATTTGAAAACTACACTGTGAAGACCAGTCACTGAATACTTGAGAATTCTCACCCAGTAAATTTCAGTAAAGCAATTCCTGAAGACTTGTCTAGAGCAGTGCTACAGAAAAGTGTCCCTTCATTGGGCAGAGAGGTGTCTGAACAGTATAAGCTAAACTCTCAAATAAATTAAAAGTTCCTGACTACCACATGCCAGGCAAGGTCTTCCAATGCATTCAGAGTAGGCTCCACAGTTTAAGTCATAAAACACGCTAGGGAGAAGTAGGAAGGGACACAGCAAGAATCTGACCTTCACTGAGAGAGTACTTTGGGGTTTAGTATCAGATCTTGCACATCCACTTGGCCCAATTCAAAAGAAAGTGGGATTTGCCCCCAAAATGACTGAACAGCCACAATCATGTTAAAACACCGTTGAAGGCAACAAGGGTCCTTATTACTGCAAACTCTGAGATTACACTTTTAATTTAGCTTACACATTCTACTTAAGGTTTGGGTTTTAAATTACCCACTGAGGCATGGTTAAGACTGTATTTTGACATCATTTCTTCTATGGTAAAATTCTTTAAAGGCATGCTTATTTCAGAATTACTAATACAGGCAGGTTAACGCTCAGGGCTGTTCTCCCAATTCTTCACAACCCATGTTAACAAGTCCAAGAGGGATAAGCATTTAGAAAGTCAGAACAAAGCCCCAAGATGCTAAGGACTTCTACTATCAGAGCCAAGAACACTTCATTAAACTACTTACAGAGGGAGAGAAACTTCATTTATTTTGGGGTCAGAAATAGAACTGTGTGATGAACCCTCTCCTAGAAGTGCTGTTTCAGGCATTTTCTACTGACAAAGTATCTTCTCTAGTTACTTTTTTAATAGCTGTGTTCTAGTTATCTCCTTATGGATTTTCATTTCAAGAGGCTTGTTCTGAACTGCTTACTCTTTTAAAAGGCAGCAAGATTTAGGAAATACTTCAAGTAAATTACACTACAAATGCTGAGCTGCAGAAGGGGTATGCTTCATGCTGACTAACCCTAACTTAAACCTTGCTACTCCCTCTGAATTACCTCACCCAACAGCTTTTCCTATTAGCCACAAAATTTAAATTTTGATAGAGTGAATCAAAGACCATTAGAGAGATGAAATAGGCCCAAGGTCTACAATCAGAGTCTTAACCTGACTAAAAATACAAACAGTTCCACCTAAAGAGTCAAGCTGTCTTTATGGAAATCTGTATTTATTCAAAACGTAAAAAGCTTCTCACATTCCTTAAGGTCTATGTTCTGACAAGCCATTCTTTTTTATTTCCAAGAGAACCATTTGGAATTTCTGTGAAGTAACCCATAGGAATTTCTTTTTGCTGTCTTTTAACAACTTTATCAAGCAAACATCAAGGGAACTGGGACAAGATTTTTCATCTCACTGGATGAGATTACACTACATGCATTTCTACAATCTTCCCAGCAATGAGCAAAGCATGACCACCAACATGGAGACACCAACTCTCAGGGAGCAGATTTAAGAGGGACAAAGGAAAGGGCTAAGCAGCACAGAACAGCCACAGTGATCAGAGTCTGGCTAAGCCATAAGCATATAGTTTCAAGAGGGTAAGGAGTTCAAGGCAGAAAACAGAGGGAAGTGGAAATGGTAAAAATACACTGTAGCTGCATTTAGGTTGCTAAACTGATGTTACATATTTTGCTAGTGACTTAAGCTGATGGCCTACCAGGCAGCCCACTGACCTCCTTAACTAGCCTCTTGAATTCTTTCCCCACCTTTTCCCAGCTGTCTTAATCACAGCCTATTTTCAGACATGCTATGACCCTATTTTCCCTATGGTCATTTATGCTCTCTCTAAACCAAACAGGAGATACACCAAGCCACATTGCACATTCCCTAAACTAGAATATTCTAGTCAGTTATAGATCAATTTAACCTAAACATCAAATCCTTAGTCCTAAGTTAGTGCTTCTACCAACACTCAGTACTTGATGCACATGTAAGGAAAATGCATCAACCCAGCAACCATTCTCCCTTCACTGACACATATGCTTCAGTTCTTTCAGCTCCATGCCCTAGCTGATACAGTTCTGTCAAGAGACAAATACAGATACAAATTTGCCTTTCAATCTGCTTCTGCAACTGCAGAAGCCTCAAGCTGGACAAAGAAGGCAGAAACATATGAATTTGGTAAAAGTTATGATGTCCAAGGGTGAGGTAGCAGGAGTCATGTGCCTGAACCAGTAAGTTCAGGGAACATTGCATGTAGCAAGAAAGAAGAATTACAGGCAACAGAATCTCACAGAGCTGGGGCAGGGTGCAAAGGATACTGTCACTAAAACGTGATAACTGCAGTGTTTAATTACATGGAGAACATGAAGCTACCAAAGCTATGTGCATGGACCATGTCTTGACCAAAGAGAGACAAAATATCTCTAAATATCTGTAGATGGATCTATGCTTTATAGATAATCAACAGCCAGAAAAGTCAGTAATACTAAGACCTACATCTACTGTCCAGGTGTTTAAAAGCCTCCTGCATACATTAAATATGAATAATGCTTTACCAGACAAAGGAAATATTCCAAGCTATACAGCTCACAAAGACCAAGACGGTTTTAGCTAATAAAAATCAGAGAGTGGACACCAGTTAAGCTTTAAAACTTGTTTTAATACCCCATGTCACAGAGTTTTATTTAAAAAAAAAAAAAAAAAGCCAACATGGGCTTCAGCTTTTCCAATGGGGAAAAAAAGGGGGGTTTTAAGGTAATAAAAAAAAAATTAAAAAAATCAAGGCAGCTTTACTGTTTAGAAGCCCCAACTGTTCCCCTACATATTTTTTTGGTGTGCACCACAGCACTGAATTTGTTCTACTGTCAGACACTAGATTTTTTTTTTTAGTTGAAGTGTTCAGACTCTGATATTATGCACTTAGTGTAGCAACATTTATCTGATCAACTGGCAAAGCTAGAAAGTCTCCCTATAGTCACAGGGAGACTAATACCCAGAGTACCCTGCACTCAGGAACTAGAGTTGGAGAAGCGACCACAGAAATGATTGACAGAAGGACTGCAGCAGGGGCTTTTTTGTCACTGTAAATCCCAGTCATTGATTTCAGCAGAGCAAAATTAAATGAGCATTGGAGGTACCTTTTGAAATAGTTAGTGCTGGGGACCACTGTGATCGTAGAATATCGAGACAAATGCTGCCATTACTGTTAATATTTGGATGATAGATTCTTGTTGTAAATGCAACCTGCAGAAGAAGGAAAGTTTCAGTGTAGGCTCACAAATACACACTATGCAGTAACAAACAGATTTATGGTACAAGCCACTCACCTTGGGTGGTTTGAAGGGATAATCTGTTGGGAAGTGAATTGTCAAGAAAAATACTCCACCTTGATAGGGACTGTCATTCTGTTAACAAAAGAGAATCACTGTGGTTTGAGGATGTATTTATTACAAGACTGGTCATAAAAAGTGATGAACATCAATTCTCTGTACTTACTGGTCCCATTATTGTAGCTTGCCAATGGAACACTGAAAAAGAGAAAGGTTTATTTTAGTTGGTAGAAGCTCAAGAAACAAACTATTTTATTCCAGACAAAGCGGCACAGAAAAGTCTGTCTGAAAACCCAAGGCCTTCTGACAGGCTGCAGGGAAGCGAGACAGAATTAAACTGAGGTAGAGCAAAGTGCTCCGTGTTTTGGGATTACTATGCTACCACACACATGTGCTCTACAAAAAGAAAACATTATAATGAAAATCCAGTGAGTTATGGCTAACTTATCAGAGCTGACACATCCACAAGGTCAACTTTGTCAAGCTTTGTCTCCACAGAACCCTCATGATCTCATTAAAGCAGCATAAAGCAATAAAAGTCTTAAAAGGATGCAAGAATGACAGTCCCTGCTCCATCCCTGGAACCAGGAGGAGCCTACATGCTTTGGGATAAATGGACAAAAAAATTAAGTCTCACTCGTATGTATCTGTCCAAGAGATCATCTTAATCTGGTAATACAGAAGACTTGTGAAGAACTGTCTTTACGCTGCAGGACATAAGGAAAACAATCAAAGCTGTTAGGCTGTACGAGGCACATTAGGAACTTCTTGCACTCTCCAAAGGCTCCAACATCACTTATTTCACCACTACTTCATAAAGTGGATGTTGCACTTTTGTCGGTGTCAAGTGACATCAGGCACTATGAACCAAAGAGTTCTACAGGAGACTCCAGCTATTGCAAGGTCAGTCTTTCAGGACAATTCCAGTCCATACTCACAAATATATGTTGCACCACTGAAGCTGCCAGCAGCTGGGTACTTCACTTGCAACAGGTGTTGACAACTTTCAAAACTACCTGGGCCAGAGCAACACAACTTGTTCTAATCTAGCATAGGAATGATCTCATACAAGGAAGGGGAAAGAGTGGGAGCAGCCCTGTCAAGGGAAAAGAGTATTTTCTTACAGCTGGACGTTTGTTCCAGCAGGTACAGCAGCTGCTAAGAGAGAAACTGCACATTAAACAGAGTCAGGAAACAAAGATGGTGGCTCCTGTGTCTACAGTGCATCTCCCATTCTAAAAGGTTTCAGTCAATCTGAACCCTATCACCTGCAGCAGGACACCTAGAACATGAAGATGGAATGGCAGAAACCCAGCAGTGAAAATAATGGCTAATCACAGAAAAACCATTGAGAAGTTCATAGGCGTCAGCAGTTGCTGATAAGATTTGCTATGACTGCAGTGAAGCACAAACAGCACCAGATCTTGGCCTGCACCCTGAAAAGAGAAGCTGATAGAACCAACCCAATGAGACACACAAAAGGAAAACAGTTCTACCTTGAACCTTAACATTTTACAACCTAGAAAAGTTGTTTGGTTTAACAAGAATTTTTGTAAGTCTGGGGTGAGAGTCCTGGCAGGGGAAGCTAAAAACCTGAAACCAAAGTTTTAGAATCTTAGAATGTTCTTAGACTCTCACACCAGTCAAGACAAGTTTGATCTTCTAAAAGATGGAATTGTCACACCCAGTTTATTTCAAATCGATTCTTAATCCTTTGAGTGGCTGATTTCACAGTTATTTACTAAGTCAGAGGGGTTCCCGACTTCCAGTTGGTAAGCACAGGTACATGTTTGGGAGAGAACTAAGACATCGCACAGCATACTGAACAGACAAGTATAATCCAGTGTCAAGCATATTTCCAAAACAAAAGCCAAAGGTGAGTGGATGAGAGATAAAGCTACATCTGCAGGGAGGAGGAAATCCTGTCCCCACAGAACAGAACCGACAGAAACAGCCAAAAAGCCCATAACTGGAGATAGCTGACAGCTATCAGCAACAGCATACTGTATGGCAAATGCTGTACATTCTGAACTTGAAGATGTGTGACTCAGACAAGGCAACCAGGGCAGAACTCAGGTATGTGGGAGAAGGCACCTTTCTGTTGTTGTCACATTGATCTCCTTACACGCCCCCAAGTCCTGCCTCCATCCCAAGGTCTTTCAGAAAGGTGGCATGAAAATAAGAATGGAATACAACCATAAAGGTTTCTGTACTCAGTGGTAACTTTCCATTATGAGCATTCACCATCTTACCACAATCTCCATAATCTTCGAGATACTCCTTGGAAATTACAAAATAGTTTGTGTTGGCACAGAAATGAAAGAAAAGCCTCAGACTGGCTTCTGTATCTTAGTAATTTCTACACCAGGAATTTATAAACTTCCCTGAAATACTGTTTTGAAAGCAGAAGTTCTAGAGTAACTGGAAGCAACTCAACACTCCTACAACTAAAGCTTCTCTAAACCAAGCACAGCTTTGACTTGTTTGAAGGCCTTGCTAAGCAGTAACAGCTCTTCTCATTTCAGTATCACTTTTGGGTTTCAAATGTATTTTTTTAAATTTCTATAGGAGTGTATAATTTTTAATACAGTTCAGCAATGATTCAGAAANAGCAGAGACCTCTTAGCACAGAGGACAGAGTTCTCCTGCTTACATATCCCCTACTGTCACACATTCGGCTGCTTCACTGACTGAAGTTGCTGTGCAGTGTGCTACAAGTCAAAGCTTCCAAGCCTTCTTAGTGTTTTCTACACAGCTACTACATGGCTGCTACAGAGTGTTAACACAACCCTTCATCTTGTCCATTTTAAGTGTTAAAATTCCAATGCACTTAATGCGCAATGCAAATACCTCGATTCACCCTGGGGCCTACAAGAGACAAAACTGCAAGCATTATCTCACTGTAAACAGCCTGCTGGTCTTGCTCACCTAAGCCACAACCGATAGTTTAACACTGCTATAAAAAGGATTTCAGCAAAAAATTGTACAATGACAGTAAGCATGGAGAAGGCTGTATAGCAAATGCACTGCAGTTGAAAAACCTCTCACAGAAAATCCCCATTAACTACAGGGTGACATGTCACCGTATTTGCTGCTCACCAAAGCAGATGGGGGAACATGACTTACAACGAAGTAGAGAGGCACCATGAAGTTAAGTCTCTACCTGACCCTCCTCCCTAGGCAAAAGTACCCACAAAAAGGTGACAAGAGATCTTACTATATACATGTTAGATACAAAGTATGGGTAGGAGGTTAAAGAGTAACTTTTTTTCTGCTGTAACTACTCAAGCTTCAGCAGGACAAAACAACTCCAAATCACATCCTAGGCAAAACAGCCTTGCACAGGAAAGCTGAGGAAATTATATGAGGGCCAAAATATCAACCCCTGTATACAGAACCTGGCAAGAACAAGTGGTTTCGTGAAGATTTCAAAAGGTAACAGCACCTCATGATTTCAGGATGCTCCATTTCCCTTCTCATACTTGAGCAGCTGCATCCAAATCAAGTCACAAGTTTGTCATGACAGTAGGATTTAGTCTAATTTTGCTAATTTAAGCAGTGCTCCAGAGTGAAATCCTGCTTAAAAATTAAGGGCCAAGCCTAATTTTTCATTCTACTTTGTTGGGTTGGTAGCATAAACAAATCAAAGACTGAGCAATATTTCTACTGATTCTGTAAACCCAGCTGACCCCAGTAATCACTAAACTTTTAATACTCTAGAATTAATCTTCATTTAAGCTCTCATCTACCAGCTAGTTTTCCTTCAACTCACAGTTTAACCTCTTACCCTTAAGGACTACACATAACACTGTGTTTTTGAAGAGGGTTAACTACCTCCTGTATAAAATATCACTAAGCCTGACCCTACTGTAATAGAAGACTCTTTCACTTCCGTGACTAAGGTCTAAAGCCCATGTGTTGTAGTCACAAAGGAGTTCACAAAGGCACACACAGCTCTTTGCTAGTTTGGTAACTTCATGAAAGGCCAGGAGAGTTAACTGGAAAGGTCTAAGTTAAAGATATCCTCAGTGCCCAGAGCTGATCAATCAATATAGAATGAGAGGGACATGAAGCTCTAGCAAGACACAAAGAAGGGATTATGAGATTTAAGATTAGAATGATACTTAGGACTCTAACCAGAAGAGACAGAAGTGGACACTTTCGTTTAGAAGAAAAAGGTGAAAAGCAGGAGAGGGCAGGTACTGGCTGCTCATGCTATACTTACTGTCATCACCAACAGGCCCTGCTGAACACTGTGCTGGAGGATCACGTGCCAGGTCATTCAACTCCTGAAAAACAGGAATGGTTCATTTAATTTAAAAAAGAATCATACGACACACACAAGCCACTGGTGGCACTTGGGCTACTCAGAAAAACAGCATTCTCATTAGTGGGATTCCCCAAACCACAATAATGGCAACATCACAAAGCTGATGGCCAGGACCCCAGAAAGGAATGCTGCTACCCCTCAAGCCCAAGCAAAACATCCAGGACACACATCAGGCACCTCCAGGTTTCCACACAATCCTCACTGAGTCAAAGTCTATCAGGTTTGCCTTCACCAATAACAGAACTTCAGGAGATCCCACCCATCATCAAGGTAGGACATACTCCACCCTGTGGGTCAGAACAATACAAGCTTCAGTCCAACAACTACCAGCATCAGCCTTACTTGATCCCCTGCTGTAACAGGTCCCAGGTTGCTCCAGATAGTTTATCACCTAGTTCTAGTTCATTACCTCAAGCCTGACAGAGCCTTTCTGAAGGATACAGGAATTCAGGAACCTGCCTCCAGATAGGTATATACAGCAACAAATACCACTGGTTAACTGGAATAAGGTACAAGCTTTCTGCACTGGGAGAACTGCTAGCTGCAAGTCCCTGGTGAAACTTTCCTCTGCAGAAATCCTACGGTAAGTCTCAACTGGATTCCACCCATTGTCACTAGTAACTTCCAGCAGCAACCTGCTCAGGGAGTAGACATTTAGTGGGAAGTGCATAGATAGTAAAATCTTCAAACTTTGCTCCCCTTCTGGTTCAGGCACAGGATCTGCTTTGCATGATGGACCTAAACAGACATTTCTCTCTGCTAGTTCAGCCTGGAAAACTGAACACAACCAATGGATGACCCTCTTCCTCACAACTTCTCATCTCTGCACTCCTGTTTTAGTCATAAATACAATGCAACACTCAACCCAGAAGTGCAATTGTAGGCATCCAGTTTCTGTTGTAGGTCATGATCTTACACAGATTTTTAAGCATTTCACATGTACCTTAAACAGCATAAAGAGGAAACAGCTCCCAACAAGGGCTGCCAGCTAGGGGAAAACAGCTCTAAAGCCACCCTGATGTTCACCATATGTCCCACTGCTCATTAGTGGTTCCACAAGGTTAAGTCTCAACAGATGCAAGGGCTACAGTGAACCTGGAAATTCACAAATAAAAACATCAGATAAAAAGTCCCATGTAAAAAGCAATATGTAAGTTTCTCATCCTTGGAGAAGTTTAGAAGCAACTCTCCATTCAAGCCCATGCAATGCTAAACTTCACAGGTTCTGTAGAACAGTTCAGACAAAAACAGGGAAGTCCAAGTTCAAGATCCATCTGGAGCAAAGCCACATGCTGCAGATGACAGCCATTTGGACTGCACACCAAAGAGGCCACCACTGCTCTTGAAATCCTGGCAGGGCCCAGATGATCATGTTAACACATCATTTCCACCATGGTGCCAACATGCCAGTGAGATTCCCATGTGTCAAACCTACAGCTGCACTGGAGAGGAGCATCTACAGCTGCAGCACGGCAACAAGCTTCTGCCTCTGTCCTACAGGTTACTTTGCCTTCTGAAGGCTCCTGTACAGTTTCCAAGATACTGCAACAACAGCACCAGACCTGGTCTTTGGTTCCAGGTCACATTTTGGTTGCAAGAGAACTTTAAGCACACTCAAACCATTTCACCAGCACGGAGAGGTCACCACTAATCCATGGCCTTCAGCATCACTTCTCCACAACTTTTCAACCCCTCCAGGGATGAGGACTCCACCATCCTGAGCAATATGAGCCAGATCTGGATAAACCTTTTGTGGAAGAAGTTGTTCCTCAAGGCCAACCTAAACCTCCCAAGTACAACTTGAGAGGCCATTTCCTCTCACCCGTCTCATGTTCCTTGGAACAACATACCAAGCTCCACCATGCTTCAACCTCCTAAATTTCAGGGAGTTGCAGAGAGCAAGGAGGTCTCCCCAATACTCCTTTTCTTCAGGCTAAACTCTCACAGCTCCCTCAGTCACTCCTCAGAGCACTTGTGCTCCAGGCCCTTCCCCAACTTCACTGCCCTTCTGTGGGCATGCTCCAGCACCTCAATATCTTCCCAGGAGTGAATGACCAAAACTGGTACCAACAGGACTGAAAAACAACTTAAAAGTCTCTGCAATTCACCTACAGCAAAACACTCTCAGGGACAGGTCTGCTACTGCAGATCACACCATTAACTTGACCCATCAAAAGTATTAATTAGTTCCTGATCAGAACGAGGAAGTGGCAGCTCGGCACAAAGCCAGGTTCAAGGTGTCTTGCACAAAGATCAAGCTGAATGAAACCACTACCCTCACATTCATGAGCAACATCTCCCGAAAGCTGCAAAACTCACACATGAACCGTACATTTCAGCTGCAAAAGACATATTTAGTTGTGTCTGCAGGTTCCCAACAAAATCCCTTCTGAAACCACAGCTTCCAGCAAAGTACATACCTCATTCAGACCCACCCACCCCCCCTCCTCCATCCCAGCAGCTACAACACTGCATTAAAAATGCCCCTTGTGCAAGTTCAGAGTGCATGATATGCTTTATGGTATAGACTAGTACCAACTGTTAGAAGTCTTACCTACTTGTCGAGTCCAGAAATCTGTTTGTGAAGTTCAAATTTAACCCTCTAGATAACAATGCAATCCCCAGTCTAGAGTTAACCTGTAAAAATTGCTGTAAGATGTAAGGCTAGTTTTAAGGATAAAGTTAACACTAATGCAGCCTTTACTAAGCACCAGGATCCTTCAACAGCCAGAGTTCCCCAAACACCAGACATACCTCCATAGTCAAAGTTCTTTTTGCTTGGACTCCAGAGTCATTCCTCCCTGTTTTCTAACAGTCATTTAATAAGGCACCATATTGTTAGTTTGATTGTAAGCCTAAGTTTTGGTTGAGGTTGTTGCTGTAACTGAAACAAGCTTTTAATCTGACTGAAAACAGCAACTGTGTGTGCCCTGAACCCTTCCAGGAAGGGCAGACAAGGGCTACACCTCAGGATAATATCCTGATTTATCTGATCCAAAAGGGGACTTCCAGCCACTTATCCACAAATTGTACCATGTGAGGTGAGGTTTAAGAGCCCACAGCACATGTGTTTCACTCTGCTCCACTGTCCCTTGGTACAGAGAGTACTATCCCTACCACAGAAGTATTTTGACCTCCAGAAGTATTTTAATCCTCTCCCATTGATAGAATCTGCTTTTTCAGTGCTTGAACTGGCTCACATCCACTGACTTTGACTCCTTACAAGGCCCTGCAAAAGTTAGAAGGCAAACAGTTAAGCAAGCAGCACAAAATGCTTTATGAAATACAGGAATAACCCAGGTATGTGTTACAACTCTGATGTAACTTACCTTTTTTTTTTTTTACTGCTTTTTAAAATCCTGAACAGCAAGAAGACCAAAGCAAAGTATAACTTCCTCCCAGTATGGAACCTGAGGACCGAGCAACCCACTTGTCAAAAAAAGCTTAACTAGCATCCTCCATCCTAGTGACACAATGTATTCACAGATGGCCTGTGCTGGCAGTTCCACAAACACAGCAAGAGGCTGTGGTGGAAGAAACTAGCTGATCCTGCTGGCTGCTGGAATGCGGGAAGCAGCAGCACAGAAACACTGAGTGTGCTCAGTGCAGGTAGCCCCAGCCCAAGCTGACAGCCACTAACATTGTTCAAGTGCATCCCAGTCTGCAGGTGCTTGTTTTGGTGGAGGCAACACTAAA
Source organism: Upupa epops (assembly GCA_013397515.1). NCBI lineage: Eukaryota > Metazoa > Chordata > Aves > Bucerotiformes > Upupidae > Upupa > Upupa epops. The sequence continues at coordinate 124,436 of VZRI01004996.1, read as the reverse complement.
TAGTCTCAGGTCAAGAAGCTGAGGAGGGGAGTTCCTAAAAGGCAGTGAACAAATCTTTCACTTGTTCTCTCATTCAAAGGGCTCCCAACAGTGCCCCAGTTATTCCTTAACACAGTTTCTAAAGACAAGCACAAGGGCAAGTACAGAGCGCTGCATCTGGGGAAGAACCCCACCATGGATCAGTAAAGGTTGGAGACTGACCTGCTAGAGACCAGCTCTGAGAGTGCTGGTGGGACACAAGCTAGCAAAGAGCCAGCAATATGCCCTTGTGGCCAAGAAGGCCAGTGGCCTCTTAAGGCACATTAAGAAAAGGTTGAGGGATGCTCTCCCCACCTCTTCTGCACTGCTGAGGCTACATCTTGAATACTGTGTCCAGTTCTGAGCAACTCCCCAGTCCAAGGAGAGAAAGTTACTGAACAGAGCATCTTCTTTATGATGAGAGGCTGAGAGAGCTGGTGCTGATTAGCCTGATAAGGAGACCAAGACATCTCATTAATGCTTATAAGTATATAAAGGGCAAGTATCAGGATAATAAGACCACTCTTCTCATTGTTGCCCAGAGATAAGACATTGAGCAATGGGCACAACCCAGAGTACAGGAGGCTCAATTTGAATACAAGGAAAAGCTTTTTTACAGTGAGAGTAACAGAGCACTAGAACAGACTGCCCAGAAAGGTTGTCTAGTCGCCTTCACTGGAGACATTCCAAACTTGCCTGGAAATGTTCCTGTGTGATCTGCTACAGCAGGAGAACCTGTTCTAGAAAGGTGAGTTGGACTAGGGGATCTCCTGAATCCCCTGCCAATCCCTACTAGTCTGTTACCCTATGATACTGTTCTAACAAAAGGATGGGAATGCAGATGAACCCCAAGTGGTCTGGGCTAAACCTTTAAGCAGAAGCCATTTCTCACACCTCCCATCCCAGGTACAAACCAGATTCCTGTTACATAGGTAAAAAACCAAACCGCTCCACATCACCATTATCCTCGCTTCACAATGGCTCTGCCTGGCATCACTGCTTGCTCCCCAAATATTTCCTCACAACAAAAACCCAAAAAGGTTTCCACATTTTGCAACCAAGAGCGAGGAAGCAATGAGGTAAGGATGAAGCCTAAAGAGACTGTGGGCAGGTAACACAGCAAAACTGCTGCTGCTGTGATGCGCAGAGAAATCACCCCATTAAACACCCAGTTGAAGCCTCTGAACAAACCCTAGAGCAACTTGCCCACCAGAGACTGCATGGTGTGTCCTAGCACGATTCCCATGCTCCCTCCTACATCAGCACCAACACTATCTACATAGCCACAAAAACCTTCTTGTTCCGTCCCTCTTCCAGCCAGGAAGAGTTCAACATGAAAGAGGCCATTTCAGGTAATGCTGCTGACACTGTACCAAAGATGTACTCATGGGGTTTTCTGTTTGTTTCCATGTTCTTAGCCCTATGTTATCCAAGGGCACAGAAATTTTGAAGAAAGTTTAGTCTGCCGAGCATCAAACTCAAGCAGCCAAGCACAAGAGCCCATGGTAAGCCTTAGACCAGAACACTGATGTGTTGGGACCACTACCCTCCAAAAAGGCCTAAACAGCAGCTTCTCTTCCTATTGTCACTTGGTACTCAAGTCTGGTGGGATTATTTCTACTTAATCCACATTCCACAGGCTTTTGTTCTTATCACAAGGTGCAACAGCGAAGGTCAAAAACTCACCATTTCCTTGGTTATCCCTACAATGATAGTCCCCACCACTTTTTTTCCCAAACAACAGAAAGAAAACACCAAGATAACAAACACACTCTGCCAGTTCAAATTAGCTGGAGTGTAAATAACTGACAATTATTGCTTAAGCAGTTAGGGAAGAGGACCACAGGAACTGAAGAGAAGAATGTCTCTTTCCAGGTTACCTCCCACTTAAGTTTTAAAGCTTCCAGGCAGCTGGAACAGGCAGGTTTTCCCCTCACATGCTTTGTTTGCTAAAAAACACTGCCTACAGCCCTGTCACATTCCCTCTCATCAACAGAAACCACTTTTACTTCATAGAGACACTCAGGACTTTGCAGAGCACCACACACACCACAGTTGTGGTGACACACTTGCTGCTTCCCAGGGCTTTAAAGCCTCTCAATCTCACACAGTCCCAACGACCCCTTAGGATTTTTTTATCTATGAAGAGCAGCAAGGAGAATTGCTCCACCAGTGCCCAGCGTTAAAAAGACTGGACTCATACAAATTCTCTTCTGTTAAAAGCTACAGATTAGGAAGAGGAGTTCTTCAGGAGCATCAAACCCCAAGCACACATTACAGCAAAGCAGCTCTCCCTGCTCCCCAAGGCACCTCACAGAAGATATCTCCCCTCCCTACAACAGCCCACAACCATGCAGCCACATTTACCTTCCTCGGTATCCATTGCCATGTCTATTCCAACCCACTACCAATCCTTGTGGGCCCAGAAGCGTGCTGTGGACAAGTCTTGGTGTATCATTCAAGTGATTGACAGAATGCTGTGGACAAGTGACACACAGCTTAAGCCCTCAGATAACCCATAACCCTATGCTCATCCACAAGTTTCATTACACTAAAATTGTACTCAACCTCGTTCTTCCCTTTCCAGCTCCACCTAATCCACAAGCACAAGTCTTGGAGCTATCCTCCAGTTTATTCATCATGTTATCTTTAATTTGACCAGTATGACACATGAAGCTTCAAAAACTTCAGGGTAACCTGCAATCAAAGCAGATACATTAACACAAAATCCAGACCCAATTTATATACTAGAGCTACCAAACCCACTTAAATTAGCAGGTGCACCTCAGGTTCGAGACATAAATTAGATTTACATAGCAATGGTGAGCACAAAAGCTATGGGAGGATGGGCTTCAACACCTGAACCTGCCACAAAGACTCCAAACTGACAGCTCTACGTTCCGTGGGGAAAAGGGGCATTAAGTCCCACACCTGGCTTACCACGGTACCAGAAGTGCACTTCAACGATTCCCTCTTTCTCCCCTCCCCCGTAAAAGCACCCTGCAATGATGAAGCAAAGTAGGGCTCATAATCAGGCCCGCTCCAGCAGGAGAATGCACCTCGCGAGCCGCCGAGATGACTCAGGTCACAAAGCAGCTCCATTAGAGCTAGAAACTCCGCTGGTCTGACTGGTTTAAGTTCAGCGTCCAACGCCGTCTAGGAGGTCCAAGGGCCCTTTCACAGGCCGCAGCTCCCAGCGCGGACTGCGCTTCGCTCTTCGGGAGGCCCCGTCACACACACGCACGCAGCCCCCACGCGCGCCCAAGTAGGCCCGGGTGGGCCCGGCCTGGCTCCTCCGACTGTGACCGTAGCTGTCGGCCCCGGGCCCGGCCGAGCGCCGCCACCGGCGCCCCCTCGCGGCCCCAGCCCCAGGGCCACGTT